>CM055962.1:45282087-45507087 GCA_029531755.1 Holothuria leucospilota
GTTTAGTCATTGCATGAAGGTCCAAAAGAACAGTTAATAGCACATGCCAAAAAATAAGGTGACAAGGATGATATTCAGCTGGAATTTTGAGAATATAAATAAATTGTGGAAGATAGTATCATGGAAACTTACAGTGGTTAGTAAGCTGTTAAGGGAACAACTGATATTATCACAGTGGCCAAACTTAAATTCAAGTGCTTTGTTTTTTACATCTGGGTGATAGGTCATCAATGGCAATATGATATTATGAGTGGTCATCATGTAGCAGTGGAATTTGCTTTAATATGGATCTCTGTCTGCAAAGATCTTCATTTATCCCTCAAAACAGATTCAGTATGTTCACACCTCGCCTTTTACTGTGGCTTTGTAAAGTAACTTTGCTGTTAGTTGTATTTCCTTTTAGCATAGCATCAGTTATAGACAAAACTTGCAGCATGTAGTTAAATCTGAATTGGGTTCATGTAATATATGCTTGCTGAAATGTAGTTAATGTTTTATGTGCTTGTAACCTATTTGACTCCTACTTATCACATTTATTATATGTGTGAACAATTCCATCAACTTGATATGGCTTTGCACTGTTGCAAGTATAGAGGACCTAGAGTATAGTTATTTTTGATCTTGTGAGTATGAAAAGTACTACTAGTGACAGACCCCTGAAGAGCAGAGGATAGAAAATATGAAGGAATAGGAAAGAAACCAGAAAGCACAAGGGCTTTAGTGATTCCTTACTGAAAGGGGGTGATGTGTTGCACTAAGGCTTCATCCCTCAGATTTATACTTCTCGACTATATCATTTTTTATTTTTTCACAACATGACCTCTGCTGACCACATATGACCTTTGAACCCCACCAAAAAGTGAATAACAAAAAATGAAAAAAAAAAAAAAAGATATGAATTAGGAGGCATTCATATACAGACTGTCTGCATGAGAAACCAAGCTCTAATCCACTGCGCCATCCAAGAACTTGTTCAGCATATATTTCTAACCATGCTATAGTCACAGCATCAGTGTTCAATAGCATTGTGAAATGTGATTCAAAATGAAGGAACTGCAAGGCATTTTCAGGACTGGGTCGCACATTTTGCAATGCAAAGCATCCATGCTTCCTACCTTGAGGTATCGTATTTACAAGGTTTTCCATTTTTGACCTCTGGTGATGTCATGTGACCTTTGACCTCAACCAAAAACAATAGGAATCTTCCTCTTAATATAATAATTCTATATCCCAATTAAGAAAATTATCCATCGTTGCTATCTTGAGATGTATCACTCCTCAATATATTCCATTTACCAGAAGAAGGTAATTTCTTCCTATGGCGTTTGAAACAGACTTAAACATCAATGCACAATGACTAAATTGAAGTCCATAGACCTATTTATAGATTAGTCACTGTGGTATCTTCAAATAAGGTACCTTGTATGCGCATTGGTTTTTTGCACGCTTACACCAGGGAATCAATTAGTGCATTTGTTTTCTGAGAACGCAGTAGTGAGCATTAAGTAATCCTGATGAATGCACAGAGAAATGTACTCTGTGTGTACACCAATATTCCAATATTCTAACAGTGGCATTTGATGTTATGCGTTCTTATATTTGTATGCAGATTGCTGAATAGAATGACACGCATGTCAAGTTAACACTTGTGACTGGATATTTGCGTCGTCATGAGGAGTCACTTTCCATATTACAGCATAGACATAGAAGTTTGATAGCTATGCATGTATAAATATCTTTGCCAAAATGGCAGATGCACTCGTACATAGGGGCTACAGTATGAGAACATTTTGTGAGAGCAACCCCAGTCAGCTCACTTAGCCTGGGAATGAGACATAATTAATGTAGCAAAGGGTGACTGTAGTTGCTTGTGAATACCCACGTCAGTAGTTTGTGGAGTGTCTTTAGAAAGGTGTGTAGTATAGTTACTGTAAGCCTGCTTGTAACTTAATTGTCAAGCATTAAGCTTGAATGATACATCTACTGTACAAGGTTGTTTGTGTATGGCTTGTGTTGGCATTATAATTTAGGTCTCTTGATACTAAATGCTCAATATAGTATTGATTGAATGGGTTGGCTCTAAATTTAGCATCCCAAGATGATATCAGCTTGTACATTCTTTGATCAATAGTACACAAAACTGCTGTTTAATTTGTAAACTTCTGCTGTGATTCATCTTTCCAATTCTTACATTTGTGATAATCAAGTTTCACTTATTCTCTGTTGATATATGTCAGAATGAAACATTATTGAAGGATACAGTATAAAAGTACTCTACGTTATGGAAAAATGCACAGATTAGGACTGCTGACAAATATTGGTTACTGTTACTGTGTGAGGCCATAGAACAACTTGCCATATTTGATGTCCTTTTCAACTCTGTAGATTTTATTTCATTCAGTCTCATGAAATTTGAGTGTTCATAGTCACATTCCCCAGAGTATGGTGTGACATAAACTCAGATCCTATGCTGGATGATTTTAATCAGTGTTCTTGATGAAGGTAGTTTGGCAGAACGCTGTAAAACCTTTGAAATTGACACTTCAGAGACTGAATGATTTCTTCTTTTGCTGTAAATCCATTGTTCACATGTAACAGCAGTTTGAATTTTAAATTGCTGTGTCATAAGGGCCCATGGTCCATTAGTACTATGTTTGTAACTGTAGAACTTAAAGATCAGCTGACATGGTTCAGCTTATCACTTCAAGGATTCATTCAAACTGCAGTAATGTAACTAACATGATGTATAAATATTCCATACACAACGTTGCACAAAAGAGGAGGAAAACAGAGAAAAAAGAAAACACTGTAAGCATCTATAGACTTATTCTTAGGTACAAAATTGAGTAATATCCAGTCATTAAAGTAGGCACCGGACTTAAAATGTACGACATTAAGGTCCATATTTCAAGGGGGCAGAGGGGAGTTTTGAAAGGGGTAGACCAAATTTAGCCCCATGCATATCAGTAACCCCAGTTTTGAAAAACCTTTTGGCAATTATGAAGACAATTTGGCTGAAAAATTATCACTTTTCATTGTTTAAATTTTAAAAGTACACTCTGAAAGGAATGGGCATGAGAGGGGTTTGGGGTGTCGAAAGAAAGTATGTTTTGTATTTTTTGTGAAAATGAATAAACAATAAGGATGATCACTTACAGTGGCGTCGGCACGGGAGGGGGGCATGGGGGGCATGCCCCCCAATTGATTTTTTTGAAAATTTTAAAATGATCCCAGAAGGTGTTTGAGCTATAGATTTCTGTATGGGGTAGGGTGAGGTGTGTTTTCGACCGAGTGATGGATCTGTTGTAACCATTTTCTATCACAAATGGTTCTCAAACTATCAGAATTATCGCAAATCCTTCGCAGTCTTTCAAAATTTTCACGCAAACCCTACCTCAATGTTGTCCTTATTATCAAAATTTCCGGTAGTAACTCCCACAGAAGCACAGCAAAAAAAGTTGAAAGCTGTTTACGAATTCTTTGGTAAACTGGGACTGGTTTTGTAATTGGCAACTAGGTTTGTTGGGGAATTGAAAGTGTCGCGAAGCAGAGCATGAATGCAGGTTCTGTCGTGATTATCTTATTTAATGAAAAATTTCGAAGCGCTTCACGCGCATTCGTCACAGTTTTCACTCCAACTCATGACCATTATTAACGTTATAATACATGCAACTATTCTGATCACAACATTTTTCCGAAAAACAGAAGAAGTACATCCCCAACATCTGTGGGGACCTATGGGATCTTTCAATCTAATTTGTAGCATGATGTGGAAGGTTGGAAGTGCGTATATTTGCTGTTCTACATTTTTCAAAAATTCTTACCGAGTGCTTTGCGCGCAGCATTTACCGGTATAGATGGTGATTGTTAATACATTTACGAAGAAAAAACAGTCTGAAACGCGCCTTTTAGTCCTTAACCCCTTTGCTTTACCTATCAGGGACGTCTAATATCACTTCCCTGCACTTATACTCTCGCTCTCATTCCCTGTTGCCAGAAGATATTCGTCTAGATTTTCGTTCAAACTTAGTAAAAATAACATGGTTGTAACATGCTCGCATCATAGTATCATTTGGATGTCAGGTAATAATCATTATATCAGTGCCCCATTTTATATATCTAATCCAAAGCTTCCAGGAGGCACTATACCGGTGTCTGTCAGTATTAGATACCCTTTTGTAATGCACAATGAGAAAAAGGAAAATTTTCGTAGTAGTCCAAAAATGTTTCTGTGGACTCCATGCACGTATTTTTTTCGTAAAAACTTTCCCCGAATAGAAGGCATTAAAGCCTAGCCAAAGGGGGGGCGGGGGGGAGGTTTGTTGATAACATACCGTTCTCTAAGACAACACACTCTCCTCTTTCCCCTAACTAAATATTCACTAAATTATGGATATTTTCCAGCTATATATGATCAGTTCCAAAAATATCCTAAAGATAGCACCATTTTGCATCTAAGCAACCTTAAATTAACAAAAATTTCTCAAAGGGGAGGGGGCACTCCCCTCCCCTTAGACCTCTCCCCAGGACGGCACCTTTATGTAGTGACAAGGATTCCACACTGATGTATACAATCGTAGGGGCGCACAAAAATGGTACAATTTAAGCAGGCTGGGGCGAAAAACTGAGGTGGTATTATGTCATCATCTGTTCTGCCCCCCCAATCACCAAACCCTGGTGGCGCCACTGTCACTACAGCTAAAGTGTGTATCCTTAATACATTTTAGCGAGTTTAATACTTGTAGCTAATGTAACATTACCATAAACATGTCCATTTATGTCATTAAGAAATAATAACCCAGTGTTGAAAAGAAATTTGCTTTTCACCATATTCAAAATAGTACAAGTTAGGTTTCACAGTTGTTCATTTTGTTCAAGTCCAGGCTTAAATGAAGAAAGAAGAGATCTGTACATAAAGGTTGTACTTAAATTTGTTTCAGGAAAACTGTTTGGATGTAAAGCGAAGCTCTCCACAGGGAAATCAAACATCCTAGACTTAAACCAGCTTGTTGGGTAGTACTCTTCAGTACAGCCACTCATATGAAAAGTAAAAACACTGGCAGGAAAAGATGAAAATCTAGTCTAGCAGAAATAATTTATCCCTTCTCTGTCTCTGTCATCTTTCAGTAATAAAGGGAGATATGTGTTGAACTGATTAAGTCTCAGTTGTACAAGATGAAATCCAAAAACCTTAGAAATGACAGAAATTAAATTTGTCTGGTAACCTGTCAATCCTGGCTATGAATTATTTTCATCTCCATGTTGACCCAAGAAGCAGTGTGGGGAAGGTTGAATATCTTTTATAAGTAAACAAGTTAATTATTTGCTCTTGAGATGGTTGGAATTATTTAAAGATCTGGTGTTACAGCTAAGCTTATCACCTCAGTAATGATTAAAAACACTACTAGTTTCACCTACTTGGAGGTTTAATATTCCCCTCACAGGGAATAATTTAGTATTCGAATTTTGCATAGCAGTTTTGAGAATTTTTTCCTTCAGAAGTGTAAAACCATTTAAAACCCTTTGGTTATGCACACAAAAAAGTGCTACACATTTTTGCATTTGTGTAGCAATTTGGCCAGCTTGTGTAGCAAATTGCGATGCGATACCGGATAAATTATTCCCTGCCTCAATAAGTACCCAAACATTTGAAACAAATGCCAAATTTTCCTGTAAAGACTGAAATGGTATGGTCTTTCACAATCTTAGTTCTTAAAAGCTACAAACTCCCAAAGTACTGTATGACGTCATAAGTGGATAATTTAGGATGGTTTTGTCTCACAGACATTGTAAAACATATAAACAGTGTAACACTTAGCCATTTTGAATTAGTGATTTAACCAACAAAATGGCTTCAGAATCCCATTATTGATCAACTGATCCTTGATAACTAAAGGAAGGTGAAAAAGTCAGTGCTCAAAACAGGCAGAAAAAGTCACAAATTGTCATAAGTGAAGTATATTGCTAGTGGTAGAAGTGGCCAAGTTCCTAAATACTTAAGAGTGAAATACAAACACATTATAGCAAGGCCATCAAAAGTCTGCTTGTAAGCTTGTCACAAAGACTTTCATTAGTGCACACCCCTGAAGAGTCTTCTGATTGCCTAATTTATTTTGCCAGGCTAGCATGCATAGTTACCGCATACATACCCTTGTAAGTATACTAATAGTGTACACAACATGAACGTTGAACTTCCTCCTTGCTGTACAGAAGAAAACTATCGAACAAGTTTGTACATTTTATCAACTCACCAGACATTTGTTGTATTTCTGTTTGAAAATCATCTGCAAATTTTTACGTTTTAAAAATGTCAGGTGATTCAAGGGCAAAAGGTAATTGTTGGAAAAAGGACGGTCATCTTCTGTGCTGAAGGTTAGGTTAGGTTAGGTTAGGTTAGATGAGGTTTAACGTCCAGTTTCCAACCAATTGGTTCAAGTCGAGACAACCACGGCCTTTTTTCCAGTTGTGGTTCACTGGCTTGTTTCCCCTACTCCATTGTTTATGCTGAGCACCTAGCACAAAGGCAGTAAGTTCCATTTTTAAAGGACATGCTGAAAGGCATAACAGTAGGCTTAGTGTTGTGCAAATAGCACAGTGTCACCTGCTCACTGTAATTGCAATGTTTGATCATACTGGAATGTGAGTAATCTACATCGCCCCTCTCTTACCTCCTATTACATGTGAAATCCCCACTTACCTGCAACTAAACCCTGGTAAACTCATAGCACAGGGGATGAGGAGGGTGCCCCCTTCTCACTTACCACCAGATGGTTCATATGCAACTTTAGCCGTGGTTTTTTCTCCCACGGCTTGCACCATTGATTTCAGTGGGAGATGGTTTATTCGGAAGAATTCTAACAGCAGGCCCTTTCCGACACCGGCAGTGGTGTTTTTGTTGAGTATCCTTTCCTTTTGGGTTGTTTTTTGGGGGAACTTTAGTTTTCTTGCCCTTTGGGAGTTCCCATCCTTGTCCTGTCCTAGTAATCTAACTGTTGGACTTACACTTCCCTAAAACTGACAATGCTAGGAATTACTGGTGTATTCATGTAGACAAGGGAGCATATTAAGTAGCATCTAGATCAAAAAATGCAATGACGTACTGTTTAAGGTGAAATTTTATGACTGTAACAAATGTAAAACATAGCCTCTCCTTTCAATTGCTCTAGTGGCAGTTGCCATTACTCCTGGCCAGGGTACATGGCTGACATGTATTGTGAGCACAGGCGTACAGTATAAGCTGCAGTCAAGTTGTGCATAAGTGTAATTATCCACTTAATCAAGGATCGTATTTCCAGGAAAGCACAACAATTGGTCCTACAAGGTTCAAAATTCATGTTTACTAAAAACCAGCAAAAATTACCTAAAATTTGCATTTTGCAAAAATCATCGTGTCGTGTCATTTAATAGACCTATAAAACATTCTGAAGGCATAGCTTCCATCATGATACTTGGACTTTAAATGGAGAGAAATTGTGAATTAGATTTTTCCTTTCATAAGCTAGTGGTTTCTCTGGTACAAAATTTCATTGAATTGATGTACTTTTCATGATCAGTATTTAAAACCACCATATTTTCTTTGCTCTATCTAAAAATGAATTTATGCTGGTTACTCTTAATATTAATGGGTATCAATCATACATATGCTGATGTAATTTTATATTTGTGCACTACATTTCAAATTAAAGCATTTAGCTTTTGAATGATTGTCAAACCTCACCTTTAGTTTGTTTACGTGATTTTTGTAATCTGTTGTTATCATTGTGTGTAACATACTCTTTTCGGTAGTAACTTATGAAGCAGTCACATCAAAAATTTTCTTTTAAGTTTGAAAAATAATGTGGACATCTGTAAATGTTGATTTTGATCTAAAGGAAATTGATGAAAAAATGATGAGATATTGCAGGTATGCTCTTTGCAGCATGATGTAACATGCCACTATGGATTTTCTTCAAGCATTTTAAGGTTATCTGCAAATACGGCATGTCATATTTTCCAAAATTACATCATGGCCTGTTGTCAGTAGGACTTTGGTCATCTTTGATATCTCCATCATTTTAAGAAATTCATGCTGCTTGGTTTCTTTATCCTCTAATTTTTGTCATTTAATGGTATGAGTCAACCCTTTTTGAATGGAAAATGTTTTCTTTAGTTGCTTTATAACAATCTGTATGTCAGTTATGGGGAGGTAGTAAAACTTGTGCCATTACCTCACAAAAATCCTCTAAAAAGTGTTATCAAAACTTTGAAGTGGGTATGAGGAAAAGCAGTCTCTTTTGTGGAATTTTCACATCTGTGTTTAAAGGATACCAGCATCAGGTTACATCTGCTTGAGTATTATATACACTGCTTGTCATGTAGTACAATGTTTTCCCTCTTCAAAGTGATCTTACATAATTCCTCCTATGTTTGTTCAACACTTTAAGTTGAATCTCCTTTGCAGTGTGTACATACTTTTTCTCTTCTCATTTTCTCCTTCTTGATTCAGTCCTTGTGATGAATATATTATTTAAAGTTGTGATAATATCATCAAGAAGTCCAGGGGCTATTCTGGCCTACTACTAGTTGTAGCTTCATACCTCTGTTGTATCTAGTTTCCCTGTCTGTCTGCTGATACCAGTCCTTCTGCAGACTTGTTGGTTACTCATTCATCTAAGTGAATCATGATTTAAATAATGTTCCTTTTGAGTAACTCAATAGCAGTGGAAAATGTTTGGCCTCTGATTGTGTGGCTTGTTTGCCATCACTCTTGAGGGTGATGTGTGCAGCTAAGCTACATTGATAATGTGCATGAGGTATTTTCTTTCTTACTTGGGGAGGAGGGGGACTTTGCCTGAAGGAGTCACAATTCTGAGCTGGTGTTCATCTATAGTAGATAGTTAACATTATTCTGTGTTCATGATGGAGGAATTACTTTATAGTGTAATGATCATTAGTTTACCTCTGCAACATGTTCCTCATAGTATGCTAACTATTTGTAAGTAAGAAGTGGATTTTTCAGAGGTTTTAGATTCTACATTGAGAATATGACATAAAAAGCTTGTGCTGTAAGGGAGTGTTTTACTTTGGAGTACTTGATGGATACATGTGTTTATGCCATCTGCTTTTTGAAACTAGAGATACTTGTGTGAAGCCTTGTAAATGGACAGTCTAGAATTACCAGCTGATATTTCACAGTAAATTACTTTGTGAAATTCCCAAATGTCAGACCTCTAGTCATATGATATCTGTGGTAAATTGTATTGTGGAGGACTAATATGAGGTTTAAAGAGCATGGTACATGTTGTAGTAGCCTTGTTAGGCTTCATCTATTCCAATTGTCTTGTGGTATCCAAAGCAACATTTACAGACTGAAATGGTGTATTTTCTTGCCTTCTGACATTTACATTAATTTATTGAGTTCATGATATCATTGGAGATATGAGATGGTGCTTTTTTCAGAATGATTTACAGTACTACCAGTGTGTTACTGCCAAGGCTACAATCTTAAAATTGTATCCACCCAACTTGTTATAAACTGGTCTTACTTCATATTTGTATCTTAATTTTATGATGGATTAAGTTGATGAATTTTAAGTGGAAGAAAGACAAGATATCATAGTTAAAATGGTCTTAGTTTTTAGTTCTTTGGCCAGTCTCAGGAGTTGTATATTCAATCTACATTGCCCCTTATTACCTCTTATTTACACATGTAATCCCCATGTACATGCAGTGAGGCCCTGTGAGAAGAGGACTAGTGATGCCACCGTCTGCCCTCCATCACTGTGCTATTGGTTTGCCAGGGTCTTACTGCCTATAAGTGGGATTACTCCTGTAAATAGGAGGTAAGTATGGGGGCTTGTAGATTCCCAACCCAGGGAGTTTTGGGGTCTACACAAGTACATACAAGAAGTGGGCCAGTGATCATTTGAGTCTATTTCACTCCTCATCACCTCCAAAAGTATTCACATATGTAACTCCCCATATGTAAATAGGAGGTAAATATCAGAGCTCATTGACTCTGAAACCAGGTAAGTTTGTAGAGTCTATTTGGCTCCTCTCTTACCTCCTATTTACCTATGTACCCATTATTGCCCCCAATAACTGACTGGCAAAAAACTAATAGCACCGCGGAAACCCCTAGCAGTAGAGGGCACCCTAAACCCCAAATCGTCCTTCTGCAGTTTTGCCTCATCGTGTTTGACACGTCTCAAACTTGTCTGGTGGAAAACTACGCTATTTTTGTTTTCTGCGTCCCTCAGGGTCCCGGGTTCGGTCGCGCCTTTGTACCGACTTCCCCCCCTTTTCCCCCCTCATTATGTTGGGGAGTCTCTCCCCTCCTCTAGTTTCGGTTCATGTTAGTTTCCCGTTTTCTAGAGGCTTATTTTCCTTAGAATTCTTGCTCTCCTAGCCTTGACGTCATGTTATTTCTTAGTCAGTTCTCCTAGGCCTATTTCGACCTTCTCTTGCATGTTTCTGTTCAGGTCGTTCCCCCTAGGTTTGCTAGGTTGCAGCATTCATCTTTCATATTCCGATATATATGTGTATTTTGATATGTGTATTTCATATTTTATATCACTTGATATGTGTATTACGTTTTTATGCCACTTGTTATGCATTTCACGTTATTACCGGGCCTTGCTTCCCGCTGTGTGCTTGCTTGCGCTAATCCGGCTTTGTCTGGTTCCCCACAGCGGTTGGCAAGGCTCCTATTGTTCTCCTCCTCGCTGGTTACCGTGGTTGGTTTCCGGCCGGTTGTTGTATTCCTTATCGATTTTTACCCAGATACCAAATGCACTTTGTGTAAGAAGTTTAAACCGGCTTGGGACACCCACGAACTATGCCCGGCTTGCAGAGATTGTTCCGTGGAGCAACCGTGCCAAGTATGCCGCACCTGGTCTTCCCGTGAATGGGAATTGCTACGCCAAAGATATGAGGAGAGAGGGAAATCAATTGCCAAGAAGAAAGGCAGCAAAGGCAGTAAATCTTCCAGCAAATCCTCCAGGGCCTCCTCTCATAAGTCTTCAAGCCATGAATCCAGGCACTCCAGGAAGAAATCCGTTCCGGGTACACCAGTCCAAAACCCCACGGATAAGGCAAATGAGATCGGTACGGGCGCTGCTTCGGCAGGTCATCCGAGTCTCACCTCGAAGATCGGTTGTAGCGCTGCTATCACAGCAGGTTCACCGAGTCTTCCGGAAAACAATGAGATCGGTAGTAGCGCTGTTAACCCAGGCTTACCGCATCTCCAGGAGAATACACAACCAGAGGCCGGCGTGGACGTTTCATCCCTGGGCTTACCGAGCCTCTTTCCAGGCAATCCAGCTACTACCGTCTCGGGAACCGTGACCCGGCAAGCCGCTGATCCAGAGAACCAGGGTTTTTCCGGCGACAATCCCATGGACATTTCGTTTTCGTCCAGCTTACATTCCACTGTGCCGCAAGATTTCGAGGGCTTCCAGGATAGGGGCCGCTCTAAACACCGCTCCAGTTCCAAATCCAAGAAGAAGAAACGCCGCCGCCGCCATTCATCCTTTTCTTCCTCCTCGTCCTCATCGAGTTCCCGTGGCCACAAGAGGAGACATAGTCCACATACTGACTTCCCCACGGAAGCCCTGTCTCGGCTAGTCACTCTACTTTCCCAATCCGCGGACCGTTTAGCCACTCCCAGTCAGCCGGCTCAAGACCAACCGTCCACGTCTATAACCCGGCCGTCTTCCGATCCCCTCCTACTTCCAGAGCACAGACCTGACTCTCCCTCTGAAGTGGAATCAGTTGCGACCGGGGATTTCCAGTTCCATGTCACCCGATCTCACTCTCGTTCACGCTCCCGTTCTCATTCCATGGACGCTTCGGAGGATTCAGACGATGAACCCATTAAGGGAACCTCCTTTTCCAAGGAATCATTTGAGAAAGCCGTGGAAGTTGTTAGGAGACAGCTGGGGTTTGATTCTCCACCCGTTCCAGATCCTCCCGTAGCAAAGAGATCCAAGCTTTCTCTGAACAAACCTGCCGGTCCCAGGAAACCAGTAATGCCTGTCGACACTGAGTGCTTCGACAGTTTCGAATCCCAGGCCAACTCCAGGGTTTGGCAGGCCTTTCCCAAGAGACAATCATCAGACTTCCACATCAGTGATGAAGATTTCAAGTCCTTTTTCTCTTCGCCCGCTATTCCAGATTCTTGCCTAGACAAACTGAAGTCCGCCGGTGCCGTCGACTCCAGAGGCCATTTCCGATCTCTGACAACTAAAAAGTCCTTCACATCCCTTCATGGCATGGATCTGGCCGCCAGGACTGGTATGAAAGTCACTTCCTCCCTCCTATTATTAGCCGAGGTGCTGTCCAAAGCCTTTAGACAGTCTGGTTCAGATGAAGTCTCCCGTCTTTCATACGATCAGTTTGCCAAGGTCGCAGTAAAAGCCTCAACTGACAGAAGGGAACTGGTCCTGGATAATATCCACTGGCCGTCTAAAGACATCAAACGTCACTTTATGTAATTACCTCTTTCCGGCCCAGACCTCTTCGGCGGAAAGTTTGACGAACAACTTACTACAGAGATCAAACGGAAGAAGGACATCAACAAGGCCGATTTCACCTTCAAGAAACCTCCTCCATCTAAACCCAGAAGATCTCCATCCAGAGCTTTCTCCCGTCGTCAGGCAAGGCCTTCCGGCTTCTCATCCCGCGGACCGTCGATGCCTCAACAACAGCGCGGAAGACCTCGTTCTCAATCTTCCTCAAGAGGCTTCTCTAACTCTTCCTCCAGTCAGTTCTCCAGTCGCCGTTCACTGAGAGGTTCTGACCATTCCAGCTTCCGCGGCTCCAGACGTTTCCAGACCAGACCCTAGGGATGCACACCCTACCGACCAACTCCCATCGGTAGGGGGGAGACTTTTACAGTCGCAGAGAACTGGGAGATCCTGTCACCGGACCCGCGGGTCCGGAGTATCTTAAGGCAAGGATACAAGCTGGAGTTCACCAGTCCCCCTCCGAAGAGGGGCCTCTTCAAGTCTACTCCGATTCCAAGGTCCAAAGACCAACGCACGGCTCTGGAGAAAGAGATCTCAGACCTGATCAAGAAGAAAGCCGTGTACATCGTCAAAGGTTTTCCGACCCGTCTCTACCGCTCGACATTCTTCCTCACTCCGAAGAAACCGGACTCGTGGAGACCCATCATAAATCTCAAGCCGCTGAACAAGTCCTACATCCGACCCAGAAGGTTCAGAATGGAGACTTTAGCCGTAGTATTGTCATCTCTTCATCAAGGTCTCTGGGCAACGTCGATAGACTTAAAAGATGCCTACCTTCACATCCCCATCCACCCGTCACATCAAAGGTTCTTGGCTTTCCGCTACAGAAACACAGACTACTGCTTCCGTGCCCTCCCGTTCGGACTATCCACCGCCCCAAGAGTGTTTACACGGGTCACAAAGGCCGTCCTGGGTTTCCTCCGAAAACAAGGCATTCTCGTGTTCGCCTACCTGGACGACTGGTTTCTTGTGGGCCGCTCAGCTCAAGAATCCTCCCACATCACCTCGTACACCGTGTCTCTCTTGGAAAGCCTAGGTTGGATCATCAACACAGAGAAGTCGTCTCTCACTCCAACCCAAACCATAACCTACCTAGGGGCAGTTCTCGATTTCCGTTCCGGAAGAGTGTCTCCATCTCCGCAAAGGGTCACAACCCTCACAGAAATGGCACTACTCATGCATTCTCGACGTCAGGCTCCGGCAAGACAATGGCTTCGTCTACTGGGCCTCATGGCCAGCATGGTCGATGTAATCCCGTACTGCAGGCTCTTCATGAGACCAATCCAGATCCACCTTCTACGTCACTTCTCTCCAGCCCGAAATCCTCTATCAACCGTGGTCCTGTCATACTCCCAGGTCAAGGACCACCTCCTATGGTGGATGTCGCCTCTCAATGTTGCATCGGGGAGACCTCTCAAGGAGTGCAGACCAGCCTCAACGATCACCACAGATGCCTCCCTCTCAGGTTGGGGTGCAGTCTGGGAATCAGAAACCCTATCAGGTCTTTGGAGTCCAGAGGAGTCCAAACTCCACATCAATTTACTGGAACTATCGGCGGTTTTTCAGGCGATCTCCAAATGGGGTCCCAGTCTCAGGAATCACCAAGTGACGATCCTGTGAGACAATTCAACGACAGTAGCCTACATAAACCGTCAGGGCGGAACCAAGTCAACTTCCCTATGTGACAGGACTTGGAACCTCCTCCACCTCTGTCGACGTTTCAACATCCTCATCAGGGCCTCCCACCTGGCGGGCCAACAGAATGTCATGGCCGATGCCCTATCCAGGGGAACTCTACTGGAGACGGAATGGTCCCTATCTCAGGTTTGGGCCAACCACATCTTCCAGATCTTCGACAAACCCATGGTGGACCTGTTTGCCACTCCGTCCAACACCAAACTCGGAATGTTTTGCACGAGGTCCTTTCACCCCCAGGCCTGGGCGATCGACGCTCTCGCAATTCCATTGGACAATCTGTACGCCTACGCCTTCCCTCCATGGTGTCTAATCAACCGAGTACTCCTCAAGCTGAGGGAATCCAATGCAATCCTCCTTCTGGTAGCACCCTTCTGGCCGAACCAGCCGTGGTTTCCTGCCCTCCTCGAGATGCTCATCGACCACCCATTCAGATTTCCCCTACGGACCAACCTCCTCACTCAGGCGAAAGGGAAAATCTGGCACCAACGTCTTCAGAACCTCCGACTAGCAGCTTGGAAACTCTCACCAGACGTTTCATTGATCAAGGCCTTTCACAGGAAGCTGCGGCTATCGCCTCAGGCTCCCGTAGACGATCCACTCTGTCAACTTATGATTCCAGACTCACCAAGTTCAGAGAGTGGGCCTCCAGCCAGAATCTTGATCCCATGGAAGCACCAGTTGAAGCTATAGCAGACTTTTTCGTCCTCCTCTTCAACGAAGGGAAACAAATCAGTACCATCAGAAACTACCGGTCAGCAGTTGCCTCCATCCATAAGGGGTTTCCTGATGGCTCCTCGCTCGGCTCCGGCGAGTCCTTGTTACACCTTCTCAGGGGCATGTTCAACAAAAGACCCCCTAGAAAGCGTCTACCTCCATCGTGGTCTATCAACGACGTCTTGCTGGATCTTTCTCGACCACCTTACGAGCCTTTACACAACACACCTCTGGAGCTCCTCACTCTTAAGACTCTGTTCCTGGTTGCAGCAGCCTCTGCCAGAAGACGTAGCGAACTTCATGCCTTGACGACCCGTAAGGGCTACATCAGATTTAGCCAAGCAGGTGTGTTTCTTCTTCCAGACCCAACCTTCCTGACTAAGAACGAAACGGTCTCTTTCACTCCCAGTGAGATCTACTTACCCAGCATTTCTTCGACCTCTTCCATCACTGAAGACAAGAAAGTCTGTCCCGTTAGAGCTTTGAAATGGTACCTGGAGAGAACCAAGAACATTCGTACTTCTGACAAACTTTTCCTGATCCCGAAGTCTCCCTACAATCTGGCTTCCAAAGACACTTTGTCCAGATGGATAGTTAAGTTGATTACGCCTCATACATCTCCAGACGAACCAACCCACGCTCACCTCCTCCGGGGCCATGCGGCTTCCACAGCCTGGTTCAGTGGAGTTCCATTAGACGACATCCTCCGTGCAGCTGCTTGGAAAACTCCATCAACATTTGTGGCTAGCTACCTTACAGACATTGTCTCAGAAGAGGGTGCCTTCGCTAGAGCCATCCTAGGAGTTCCAGACCGCCGTCGTCGGGGCCTCCCACCATCCTCTCAGTGCTAGTCTGGTTACATAGGTAAATAGGAGGTAAGAGAGGAGCGAAATAGACTCCCCAAAACTCACTGGTTTGGGAGTCTATGAGCGACGATACTTACCTCCTATTTAGCACCCGCCTCCTGGCCCCACGGACTCCAGCGGGACTCTCAACCTTTCCGGGATTCTCTACACACTCTACTACACTAGGCTTACTGACGTTGCCTCTACCAAGACTGCTCCAGGGATCTCCACACCCTCCAGTTCAGGGGACAAGGAAGACAGAATCTGGGCTACTCGCTCTCACCGAAGTGACTTTCAACTTCCCTTCTCGCTTCCTGGCCAGACTTGATAAACCTCCTCGACCAGGCCTTTCACCTCTGGACGCCTCCACACCGTCCCGATACCAACTGAGAAGTTCTCTCTACCTTCCAACATCCTTGCCGTCTAAGACGTTCACAGACATGTGACAGCTCCGTCAACGACGCCGTTAAAAATGCTGTTGTTGTCATGATGATAATGATGATGATGACGATAAGTCAACTCTGCCGACCATGACGATCCTTTATGATGGATCAGCCTCGCCGACTACGACTCTCCCGACGATGACGACGCCTCCTCCGTCCTGTTTGTTCTCTCGGTGAGTTTAGGTTTCTTCTTGTTTCCTTTGGGGGGTTTATTTGAGTCCCTTACTGGGGGTTCTAGTTGAGTCTTGTCTCCCTTTCGGGGGGTTCTCTCTTCGCCAAAAACGCAGAAGGACGATTTGGGGTTTAGGGCGCCCTCTACTGCTAGGGGTTTCCGCGGTGCTATTAGTTTTTTGCCAGTCAGTTATTGGGGGCAATAATGGGTACATAGGTAAATAGGAGGTAAGTATCATCGCTCATAGACTCTCAAACCAGTGAGTTTTGGGGATTTTATCTGTAATCTGAGTACATCAAGCTTGTATTCAAGGGGTGCCAGAGGGTGGAGCCCCACCACTACTTTAATGCATTTTAGTATATCCTGCCCCCAGAAGCTAGCTATCCCACCCCATTCAGTACCTTACCTGGCTATGGATCCTTTTCCAAAAAGCAAGTACAAAGGATTGTGGGATAGAGATTTATGGTATCATGATTGGCCACAGTAAAATGCCATTGACAAAGATGACGCATAGTAAAACTCTATTCCACAAGCCTTTGTAATTACTATTTAGAAAAAGGTGTATTGGGGTGGAATGTGTCCTGGGACAAATTAAATGCTGGAGCTTGTTACTTTAAACAAACAATAGGTCTTTGTATTGACTTTGAACTTGCAACCGTTCTAATCAGTTGTAACAGAATGATTTTTAGTGAGTGGTCATTTTAAACTTGACATATTATCAAATCTGTGTTCCTTCCCACTGAAATGATGTCTGTACTAGACAATGGATAGTCACCTTTGTGAACACCTACGAACATTATGATCCTATCAGCAGTATGGGTTTCATGGAAATTCTAAATTAGACCTGTCAATCTGAAATAACAAGTTCGAAGAATTTCAATATAAGGGACCTAAAAACAGTGAGATTTGGTGAAAAGAGTGAGGCCTGGAGGCAAGAAAAGAGAAGAAAACATATTTCCCAGAAAGTCAGGAACAAACTGGTGTTTCCTTAGTGTTTGTTCATAGTGACATGACCTCACATAAATCTATGATGTTGTCTCTGGAAACCATGAGGCTGTGATATTAAAGGTGAAATGGTGACTCCCGTGGTGTGAAAACTTGGTAGGGCTGCTTGAAGTTGCAAGCAGAGGGATTGACATTGTGCAGAAAGATTGTTGGCAATGCCTTCATGTACATAAAAATGTTACTTGCACAGGAATCTCAATAAAATAATGCAGATCTTAACAATTGTCTTCAGTAAATAAACCATATCATTGTCAGTGCTAAGTGCTTTACACAGGCTTTGAATGTAAAATTACATGGTATAACAAGCTTCTTTATACAAGTGTTTGTAGTCGTGTATTATTTCATCAATATGTAACGTGAATGACAACCTGGTTTTTATGTTTTTTTTTTCTGCTGGTAAGGTTTTGTTAAAGAATAAAGTAAAAAATGTTAGTAGCAGTAATGAATGTAGTGTACCAATAAATAATATTAATAGATACTAAGGTAGGTGAGAATGGGAAGAATTTCTCAATCATTTGTTGTTTTAAAAATTTGTGTCATGACATCATAAATGTTTTATGCTCTTAATATTCCATTTCCTTTTAAAGTTTAAAGGGAAATATTGCATTTTGAAAAGATATAACAAAATGACACCAATGTAATCCCACTGTGGTCTTTTCCTCAAAACATGAATTACAAGTAGCTTGCAGCAGATCAGTATTAATCTCACGAAATAGGGACAAAAAAGAAGCTACAATTTTCTGATCGAACCAGCTCATTATCCAACGATAAACCTTGCCCACATTGCAACATTTTGTATTGCTGCATATTCAGAGTGGTTACGTGGGGTCATATTTAAACTCATCACGCAATACGTATTGACTTTGCTAACCCTGTGCTTCATGCTCACAACAAACTAGTTTCCGGACGGCCTGTGCAGTACTGTGGGATATTGCAGCTCACCCATGGAGATGCAGTGTCATCTCCTTGGTTCACCATACAGTTCACCTCTCACACAGTGAGCACTGTTCACAGGACGTTTACACAAATGGTACTTTATACATGGAAGTACTACCTCGGAGCAGCAGCGCCATGATCTGTTGAAGGCTATTTTGTAATGTTTTCCAAGTAGCGTTTACAGGTTCGTAGTTTTCGTTTTCTACTAGGGCCTAAACCGATAGTACCAGTTAAGCACTAAAAATCTCTTTTATATCCTTCTTTTCGTGAGCGAAGCAACCAGCTAAGGACCAAGGGCTTCAATTTGAACTGCAGTAGTCCACTTTTTTAATAGTATACATGGGAGGTGGTAAAACCCTGTAGTATACTTACTGTAGTTCAATACAGACGATGTAGCAATAATTCTCAGTAGTTCGTAATTTAGGACTATGGACATTTTGCACATGCTGTAGGTGTCTGTTACTGTCTGACGTAGGTGATGAAAAGGATTTGATTGGTGGGTTTCAAATCAGGAGTGAAGAAGGTGTGGTTTTGCGTGCATAAATTGTTTGGGTGAACAAATCTATCATTTTTCACAAAAAGGTTAAAGTGATGCCGTGAGTTTGCAAAAAGGGAAAAACATTAAAAAATCGAGGTTAAAATCTTAGTCATTCGTTTGAGTGGCCCATATGAACAGTAAGGGAGAAAAAATATGGCCTGTTGTGCGAATTCCGGCATCAGCCCTGAAATTTTCGTAAAAATAACGACTAAACTCAAGGAAATCAAAAATGTGCTGCTCACAAACACTATTCAGTCTCCTAACGAACATCTGTTGAGCAGACCAATGAGAACGAAGTACTGATGCATATTCACTAGGTGTAAACAGCTGATCGACTTAGCTGCTAGTCTTAGCACAACAACACAAGTGAACAAGACTGACTGAATGTGTGGATCTTGAAGAAGTAACGTTGATATTGCAATATACACCGTACAAGGTAATACCACAAGGCTAAACTATCCCGTTTTACTGTAGTAGCCTAACTTTAGGCTACTAGCGAGTGGTACCTGATTAAGCCTAACTTGCGCTAACATTAGTACTACTAGTAGCGAGAGACGATGCTCTGCCTTTTATTTGCACTTACCATCGTGTTTGACGTTCAATTCAGAAACAGTTTTGGCGACAAAAGAGATAGTAGGCCTATTAGTGGTGCAACTTTCGCTGTAAACCTGTAACGTTCAGATTCAAGTCAGCACTATGACGCGTACCAATGAGTGAAAGACAGTAGCCTGTAACTGTTGATTCTAAATTAGAGCCGAAAGCTATATTGAGCGTACAAGTAACGTTAGTTGTATTATCAAGCGATTATGCAAGAAGGTCATTCCCCGGCCGTGAGCGAACAGCTGTACCGTGGAGATAGCCTGGGTTGAGTGGTATAGTACGTTTTTTAACGTGGTGACACCTCAATAATATTGCATATTCAAGATCAGGTTCGTTGCATAGGAGTGGTCTAACGCTTTATAATGAGGACCGTTTTTTGAAAAAGGCCTTCAAAATTTTTCTGATTTTATGCTGTTTAGGTTACTTCCCGAGACTATCGCTATAATTTTGAGCTTTCAAATTGTATTCTTCAACTCTGTGTAGCACTCGTGGCATTTTGAAGGATAAAGAAAGACATAACAAGAAGCAAATTCTTATGTTTTTCACTTTTTGCAAACTCACGGCATCACTTTAATTACTTGTGCAGTACTCACTGTGTAGATTTTTTTTTCCCAGTTTATACCTCTCTTTCATCAAACAGGACCTGACCGTATGTAAAAGAGGATAAGTTGAATAAAAAGTTTGACAAATGCAATATTTCCCTTTAAAGCAGGGAAAGGTGAAGTCCAAGGTGGAATAGGGTATGCATATTTTCTAATGAATATGCATTTATTACTGCAAGAAAGTTTTAATGCCTTCAAACTTTCAAGCAGATTACTACCTAAAGGCCAGTTTAGTGAGATATTGCCTGATATAAGCAGGGGGTTGTTACGGATGGAATTCAAGCACCTAATTCATCAGACAAATATGCACTTGAAAATAATTTCTTCTTTTTGTTAGGGCAAATTTTCATTAACAGGTCCTTTAGTTTCTCCTCTAGATTTGTAACCTTCCTTATCAGGGTTTCATCCTTTGATACTAAGGTAATCCTCAGACAAGTTATGGTGACAATGCTTTGAAGTAATCTGCTCCACCGACAGATGTTAAACCTTTGTCATCTTTCTAATATAATCGACTGTAACTGGACTTTTAAAAGATCCAATTTCTTTATTATTCTAATTTTTACACATGTACTCTAAAGTAACATCCTTTTTCCAGACATGTGAGACTTCTGCTATTTAGCGGAATTCCGCTTTTTATACTGAGGGAATCCGCTACTTTTCCCAGTTTCCGTTTTTTCCCCGATCCTAGCATCATGACAAAGTGTCCTGGCATTTACACATTCTTCCTTGCGTACATGAATTTATCCCAGACTCCCAGCACAAACAGCCATTGGTTTTCTATCCAATCAGGTGGAAGTTTCCATTGCAGTAGCTTTGGGGGGGGGCGGTTGGGGGGTGGTTGGCTCTCATTAAAACTGATGTACTATACCGCAGCATTGCTCCCGGACCCCACAGAATGGAGTGCCTCACGTGTGCCAAGTTTGTCCTCAAAATTTCCTCCATTTTTCTGAGTTGCCACTCACATGCATGTTTTTCGGTGAAGCCGGCAAGTCTACAAAAGTAAAAAACGTTCTGCATTGTTCCTAAAATTAAGAATCATGAATCCATGTTCAGTAAGTTATTGAACTTTACTTTTAAAAAGTGTAAACTGGCATGAAGAGGTGAAATAATTTTTGTTTTCCTTAATGACTGGCAATATCATGGCAATGGGTGAAATCATCCCAAATCTGTTTGAGGTGTAGCAGAGGACAACAGCTATTGTTTGCAAACCACATAGTAGCAAAGGAGGGAGAAGTATTTGTAATCCATCTGTAATAACTTCCTGGTGTAAGGGGGGGGGGGGGGAGGTATAAGGGACTTTATTTTTCAGTAAACTTCAGTTGATGGTCATAACAGAATGTCGTCTAGATTAGAAATTGTTCAGTGTCAGTTATAGGTTCTACCTTTTCTGATTTTGTAAAAATATTTATTGAATAGGGTTGGAACAATGTAAATCTTCCAGGAAAGAAATAACAATTCCTACATTTTTTTTACATATTTTATTGAAAATAAAAGCCAGTTTTCTTTCAAAGCCAAACATTTCCCTCAAAATACCAGAATTTCCCTGGAGGGAGCTTCCCAACCTTTTCCAACCATGATTTTGAAGATGTGTAAGTCCAGGGATGTGCCCACATGGAGTAGTACTAGGTAGTCGTGGCTAACCCCAAAATTTTTTCGCTCAGCACTAATTGACAACTATTTCAACTGGCAGGGGCATACCTCTTTACATAAATTCCAGATGAAAATTTACAAATTCATCATGATAAGGGCAGAAACCTTTCCCTTAGACTCCGTCCCCACGATGACGATGGATGCCCCTGGTACTATGGCATTTGTGGGGATATCTCTGCAAGTTTGTCGACAGTTCTTTTCAATCTAGAACTCTTACTTCATTGTGAAAGGACAACTAAATGACCTGGGTAACCTGTATTTGCTCAATCTTTACTTCTTGGCTTAACTCTTAATAGATATTTCTAAAATGTGTTTGCTACTGCATATGATGGGCAATACACTAGCAAACATGGACTGATTGCGAGTGAAGTTTTTTTCATCAGTTTGAAATATGTACAGATAGAAAATTGTGTACTTATGTGCCTCGATCTGACAATGCAGTATTATACCATACACTGTGACCGCATATAGGCAGATGTTAATTACAAAATTCTGCTATACAGTCCACATTTTCATAAGTTACATAACTATATAACATGTATGAGAACAGTGGTTGGTTGGCTTTTATCAGATGAACAGCTGGCATACAGTTACCTGTGTTCATTGCTGTAATTCACTTGGCAGACATATATGTACCCCTGGCTACATCTTATTTGCAATGTATTTTGTGATCCCTGTGGGGTGACAAGTATCACCTAGCCTAGAGGTAATGTTGTCTATTTAATCTCATAGCCCAATTTCTGCTGTAACATGATCAAACTCACCTGTCATCTCTTTAACACAATTTGCATGTTTGGAAGTAATCATAAAGATCACAAAAAATGAAAAGTACATGGACAAGTCATCAAGTTTCACTTCCAAAGAGAATTTAAATGTATCATGTTTGTCTGTAACCCTTTGCCATGTCAAATGTAGGAAGTATCCTTATGGTAGGGGTTGTGTTGAGAGATGTGATTTACTGGCACAAGAGATGTTTGTGGTGGGGCTCAGGGGAGGGGGAGGGGGGGGGTATGGGGATGGATATTTTTTAAGATATTTGAAAACACTGTAATGGTTTTTGGTTTCGATGATAAGAGAAACCAATGCATTCGTGATGGCGTATGTGTGTATGTATGTGTGTATGTGAGTGTGTGTGTGTATGTGTGTTTGTGACACTTTGCTCGTTAACACGATATCTCAAGAAGGGAAACTCTGACAGTTCTCAAACTTGGTACATAGATGCCCCATATTGAGAGGAAGAACCCTATTGTTTTTGGTGGGGGTCAAAGGTCATCTGGGGTCACTAGGGGTCAAACTCCGAAAAACTTGCACGATATCTCGAGATAGAAAGCTTGGATAAATTTCATACTTAGTATGTGGATGTGTTATGGTAAGAGGAAGAACCCTATCGTTTTTGATGGAGGTCAAAGGTCATCTGGGGTCACCGGGGGTCGAATGCTGAAAACCTTGTTAACACGATATCTCAAGTTAGGAAGCTTGGATAAATTTCATACTTAGTATGTAGATGTGTTATCGTAAGAGGAAGAACCCTATCATTTTTGGTGGCGGTCAAATGTCATCCGGGGTCACCGGAGGTCAAACTCTGAAAACCATGTTGACACGATATCTCAAGATAGGAAGCTTGGATAGATTTCATAGGTAGTATGTGGATGTGTTATGGTGGGAAGATGAATGCTATCATGTTTGGTGGAGGTCAAAGGTCATGTAGGGGCACCAGGGGTCAAACACTGAAAATGTTTTTAACACGATATCTCAAGATAAAAAGCTTGAATAAATTTCATACTTAGTATGTACATGTATTATGGTAAGAAGAAGAATTCTATCGTATTTGATGGATGTCAAAGGTCATCTGGGGTCAAAAAGCAAAATTTTAAGAATTCCCAAGATCGTCTCATGGGTTCACCAGAAGGCAAAAAGCAAATTTTCCCAAGAATTCCCAAGATCATCATCTTGAGTCATCAGATGTCAAAATGCAAAATTTCCCAGGAATTCCCAAGATCAAATATGAACCTAAAATTGTTTTTCCAACATGTTAAGATAGCAGCACTTGACCAGTGACTGAAAGATATGGGACATGGCATTATTTGGAATAGAACATATATCATCGAAACCTCAATGCATTTTTGCATTCTGGTTAATACTTAGGAGAGTCAACTGCTGAAATGACCTTGTTGAGTTTGCTGATATGTTTTGCTTCAACAGCACTATTTCAACCTATTTGGCTACTAAGTCAAATTTACCTGTCTGGAGAATTGCCAGAAAGAAAATAGAATTTGATCTATAGCATTTATCACCTAAATGAAAGTTAAGATTTTGCACAGAGACTCACTGCTGTATTTCCTGTTTTCAAATGTCTTTTGCTCATCAGCAGTTTGATCTAACTGTTACCTTTAGCCATTTAACAGAGGTTGTGTGGTTTAGTTTATTGTTATACTCAGGAGCTTCCTGCCAATTTCAGATTTACCATGTTTTGAGTATACAGATGATAATTCTGGATAGGACAGTGGCAGATATACAGTATATCTTGATCTTTATTGCAAGTTTGGCAAAAGGGAATGAATGAATGTCTTAGTAAATGTTCATCTGGTGTAAACTTAAAGATTATGGCCATGGATACATGGTGGAAAGTTTTATGTGTGTGAAATGGATCACAGAGTGTCCTTGTTTAACACAAGCAGTGTTATTTGGTACTTTTGTCACTTGTCCATGCTGAATGGAGCATGAAGATATTTATGGTTTGATGCTATTGATATTAAGAATAATTTGACCATTGGTCTGTAACATTGCAAGAGAAATAACATGAACTGCTGTGAGTCTGTGACTTCAAGCAATGGCATTTGTTGACTTGTTAGGAGAGCAAGAAAGTCTGCGCTCCTCAGGCCTTTCATGGGGTAAGTTTCTTTTATTGTCTGCAAAAAGAGTATACTCTGAAGTTATTTGTTTTTGGATAGAGAAAAACATTGGGAGAGAGGGTGAGCAAGGTGTTGCATTGCCTATGTAGGGCTGTATGGGATTTTCCTTGTTCTGTCATATCCCTAGTGCCTGCCCAAGAGAACACCAAACAAATTCTTTTGGATATTCACATAAATATGAGACTGTAAGACTGGTTGATTGATAGTGAATATTCAAAAGAATGCAACAGCTGGTCCCGTTTAAACCATGCAGTAGCCTATGCAACCCACAGATTTGGTATGTTATAGCAATAGCCACTCCCTGGGAGTACCCACGTACTGCACAGGTGGTTACGCAACACAGTAATGATCGGACTTCTCAGGTTTAGTCTGAGATGCTCAGTTTTACGACAGTCGGAGTACACATACTTACTCAACAACAGGATGAATAATGAGAGAGTACATGAATAAGTCTTATTGTGTTAATGAAGTTTATTTCCAAAACTGGATGTATAGTCCTGTTCACTTGGGCAGACGGTGTTTGGGAAGCCTTACAGAGGTACTGAGCAAACAGAGTTTGCAGTGCAGGGTAGGTGTTGCATGAAAGGTGGTACTATTATAGACATTCAAATCCACCCAGCTGAATTCAAAATGAAGTCTGCTCTTAGTTATGTCATTGGTATAGTACATGTGATGCAGATCAGGTTTGGACTGGTAACCTACCTTTCACTTCAAAGTCATTATTTGTAGCTGGGAGTCAACACATTACCCGGGTACCTGACTGTAAATTCACAACTTCTGGCGTTAGTGTGTTGTATATGATTCTTGACTCGATCCATCAACCCCCACTTTTCTACTGCTAATAGGACGTAACAAGGATAAAAAGCTATCAAAGTACTTTACTTCACACATTCCATTGGATCTTGTTCTTGCAATCATAAAAATTGGAAGAAAATACCTATTTTGACCTTGCTTAACTTTATGGCCATTAATGCAATGTGCAGTCACGCACATTTTACACAAGAAAGCCCAACCGTCACATACTACTGTTTTGGGTCCAATGTGCCGTAACTTACATCATGAAAAAATTAAACTCGAGTTGGTTACAGCAACCTCTGCACCTATTACTTGTATTTATATTTCTCACGAAATTCTTTCCTCAACTTCATTTCAAAAATTGTCAACTACCCACTGATCATGGTTATGACAGTAAAATCTTTCCAATTGTGTCCTGGGCTTCTGATTTCTGCCTTGCTTAAACTAACAATGCAGGTATGATTTGTAACACACTGCGTATGAAAATACTACATAGGAATGGTGATTCGTTTCCTGTGTGCTCTGTTCAGTGTGTTGTACTGACTGCATGCTTTGCACATGGCCAGTAAAGCTTTGGTCTAAAGTGACGTCA
Organism: Holothuria leucospilota; assembly: GCA_029531755.1. Lineage (NCBI taxonomy): Eukaryota > Metazoa > Echinodermata > Holothuroidea > Aspidochirotida > Holothuriidae > Holothuria > Holothuria leucospilota. The sequence continues at coordinate 45,308,096 of CM055962.1, forward strand.
AACTTTAGCACACTCCATTTAGAATGTGGGGTATACAAAAAATGAGGAAAAATCTCACTCCCTGCTTTTTTTTTGGCACAAAATTTTTGTAGGAATTGGATAGCAGTATAAAATTATGAGCAATACAAAAGTGGAACTTATTTTCATATATAAGTGAGCAAAAGTCTAAAACCTGAGCTTTCTTTATACGCAAACTCTGCATGGCACCCAGGCCTCGATTTTAAGAAAATTGTATGGTTGTCCACTGGATAACCTGTCTGCCTTTTTGGTTGTCCAAAAGAAAATTTAGTGGTCCACAAAGAAATTTGCACTAGCCCTAGAAGCAGTCAGTTAACTTGTATGCACTTAAGTTGTCCAATGGACACCCAACCCACCATTTTTTGGTTGTCTGTCACAAGTTTTGGTCGTTATGGGTGACCAGACGACTGTTAAAATCAAGCCCTGCACACCTCGGAAGAATGTGCATGATGCTGCAGATTAAGTGAATTTTGTTTCCAAAACAATTTCTCAACCAGAATGTGTAGTTTTAGCGATAAACGCAAAACAAAAGAAGAACATTTTGAATAAAATACGTGCATCACTTGTATAAGTGTACCTTTATCTCTTAAATTACTTCTGTAAACAGTAGAAGCATGCAATTTTTCTGCAAGTGGTTAGCATTAAAGCTAGTGGTATAAATTATCAGGCCTATTGTGTATCCTTTGTGTAGTGTATGGCAATGAAAGGTTGTCCCAAAAATTTCTTGCACTTCCCTTCTTTTACGTTACCTCTGAGCCTCTCCATTCCCTACAAGTAGCACACCTGTTTTTGCACAGGATGTTACATACATGCTTCAAGCGAATAGGTTTGGCTTATGTAGCCTACAGTAGTAAGTTGTTTTATAAAGTGGTGTAGGCTTGATGTTCGGTAAAAAATATGCACCCTGAGAATTCTATCAGGCGTAAAGTACAATTTTAACAACAGCCACGTATGGAAACAGACAGACAAGTTTCTTTCAAATTCAACTTAATTGCAAATAAAATGGAAGGGTAGTATATTTTGTAAGTGGCTTTTACCAGGGAGCTGCCACTCTAACCTTAGAGTGGCAGCTCCCTGGTTTACCATGCCATTTTGCATAGATCAGGGAGTAGCTGCAACTTCCTGTATAGATCAACAAAGTAAACATAGAAAAACACTACTTGAGTAGTAATTATTCTACCCGGGTATAGTTACATTGTGGTCGGTTACCCAGTGAAAACACAATTTTTTGAAATAGTGTATTCCTCAATATGTAAGAAAATGATTTGACTCTCCAGTGTTGGTGCCTTTGACCTCCTGGTTTAGTACTGGGTATGTGTTATTTAGTGTGCTTTTATTTTGTTGAATTCATGTTAATCAAGAAACATATTTACAGGCCTGTACAACAGTTTCACCAGCCGCAGTCATGCACAGATCACATTGAATACCTAGAAAAGATAAATGTTTGATGATTGGCAGAAGAGTCTAGGCCCAAGGGAAGGGGTTGTCAGCCTGAGGGAAAGGGATGGTAGGTTGTGGGTGCAATGGTAAATCTTGTTATCATGTTTAGAAAAAATGATAATGTTAAAGTGATAATTAAGTCTGGAACTTGTGCTTGACAAATTTGATGTCCCTCAAAATATGAAACATCATGGTGATCCTATGGTCTTGTGACCCAGAATGCCTCTGAGACATTATCCTAAAGTTATAGACTGTGCTGTTGGCATTCCATTTCAGCAGTAATGAATGTGGTGGTTGTTAATTTTACTATGCATTAGAGTAAATGCAACCCACAGTTGTTTTGTCTACTAAACAAAGTGGACAAGGGACAAAGTTAACTAATTCTGAGATGTGAAACTTGTATGCTCTACGTTACAGTGCTACCACTTTTCATCCATAGTCACTGGATTCAGCAGGGTGAGCACTTGCTTTATGCATTCTTCATGTGAGGATATCGACACTCTTTTCTATCGTCAAGAAATTTTGTGGATTTAGAAAATAGGGGAACAGTATATTGACTGTATACACTCAACACTGCATTTGATAGCTCTCATTTTTTCCACAATTTAATGTTGCAGAGCAAAAACCTTGTTATATATTCTGAATCATCACGTACTAATAGCATGTCGAGTACCTTTGGCGATATTGTGATTTTAGATGAAAAGCCACGGGGTAATTTTACATTAAGAGGGATTTTGAGTAAAGAAGCGGTCACACAGATTTGGTTGTTACTCTGGTCATCAAGGCAGAGGAGCATGTAATTACAGAGGCCTTCTCCAGGTGGTGTTAAGTGTGGATGGTCTTTGATCGGAAGGGTGATACGAAGAGAATTCTGAGAAGATGTGTGGTGAAAAATTGACATACAGCTACAGGCACATGTAATGTAGGTTTCTTTGCTGCATGACATTGAAGGAAAAAGTGTGCCAGTCAGCATTATTCTGTGAATTCTTTATTGTAATGAAGTTCAGTAATTTGTGTATGCTTTTGGTTGAAGTTTTGATTAAGGAGGAGAATATTAAGAGCAGAAAAAGGTGTTTAGAGGTAAGAATGTGTGCATGGTGTCAGAGGTGGGATGAAGATGTTAAATATTTCTTGTGAACAGAGCATTGAGATCATGTACATCAAAATGAAATTGCAGTTTTGTCATAGTTCAATTGGAGTGCAGATCTTATAGTTTGTGCAACATATGCAATTACAGAATTTCTATAGTCAGTAAAAGTGGAAGCTTTTCCTACATTGGAATGCTGTTCTTACTGGGTCAGCCTGTTGAAGATGGGAAGTTCATTTTATACCCATATATGCTATTTGTCATAGAGTTAAATGCATTTCTAACTACTACCCCTAAAATGTCTTCATGAATATTTCAGACATGTAATGCTTTTGGAAGGGTTTCAGGTACGAGTGCTTTTAGTGCTACCCGGTTAAAAGGCAAATACAGAGCTTCAAGTAGAATAAGTATATTGTGGTATTGTAATACATGGAAGGCTCATTCAAATCATTTGATGATACTTTTTGTTACTTAATTGATAAATTCATGGAGAATAAACTCCTTTGTTTTATACCTTCTGAAACATCATAATACTGTAAATAAGAGGAGATTTGCACAAGATTTAGCTAATCTTTCAGACTAAGGTTGGGAGACTGCTGCCTTCTTATAAAGCTTTTCTATGAATCATACAAATTCCCCAGTATTTAGTTCTCGTAAACTTCAAGTATATTTCATCATGTTAATAGAATTTAAAGGTCTGGAGACATGAAAGTACATAGTTTGATATGTTGTGTAAAAAGCAATAAAAATTTAAAAATAGCAACAGTTCCCATCAAAAGTCATCAGATATTGACCATTTTACAGGGTAATTCCTCATTCACACTTCTATCATGAATAAACATGAGCTAAATATGCAGATTGTGATGTCAAAAGATGGAAATACCGAATATGGCTAATGTAAACCTTTTTTTTTTCAACCTTTTTTTCAAGGACAACTGTAGCATTGTTATCCCCAGAGGGATTTATTATGGAAGTTAAAATGGTTTCCTTGAAAAAATTTTGATATCACTCACCAAACTGTAAACTATCAGATCAGTAATAAAAAGATAATTTATAATCTTAGCACTCTGCAACACTCCACATCATTATTTATGCATAGACAATGGATTACTTCAGAAATCATCAAACTTTGAAGAGGTATATCTTGAGAATGGTAAAAGTCTAAAAGATATTGAAATAATTCCAATGGAGCTTTCATTGGGGGTTTCATTCTTTAACTCTCATGTGAAAACAGCTCTTTTTGGTGGTGTGTTACCCTAACTTTAAATATTGCATAATAAGTGTAAACCTGTGAGGTATTCTCCATGACTTGCATAATTCAGTAATGAAAATATTGTTTTATGATTAAAAAGCAACAAGATATTCAGTGTACTAAAGTAGTTGTAATGATGGTACTTTTGTATTTACCCTTCAAGACTGAATCTCACACTGTACATTTAATTCAGTGGGAGTATAACCTTAACTGCTATATGATAGGATCCTGGATATCACTCTGTTGACAAATTTATTGCTCTTTGAATTTTATTTATAGAGAGCATGATCAGGTAGCTTTACATATTCATTCTTCTCATGTTTCATCAGATACGAGACTACACAGAAGCATGGCTGATGAGGTGGACGATGCTAACTTCAGGGTTACCGTGCAGGAGCTGCGACAACTTATGGAGCTACGCAAAGCAAATGCCATCAATGAGATAAAAGCAAGATATGGGGATGTATTCCAGCTGTGTCAGAGGCTACTAACATCACCAACAAATGGTAATAATGATCTGACAGTAATATTTTGTATCAAACTGTTACATTTATTTCTTGCAGAAAAGAAGAGTAATTTGCTTTCAGAGTGCAATGTTTTGTAGTTGTGTTCAGGGCAATGCTTCAGAACAAATAATTAACAGAAAGTAACAGGGTATAATTTAGTATTCAAATTTGGGTAGCAGTTTTGAGAATTTCTTCCTTCTGTAGTACAAAACAACTGAAAATCCTATGGTTATGCACACAAAAAAGTGCTCGACATTTTTCCATTTGTGTAGCAATTTGGCCAGCTTATGGAGCAAATTGCGATGCAATACCGGATAAATTATTCCCTGAGTAAACATGAAAAAGATAGTAAGCAGTGGGACGGGGCCATACAATTGGTAAATGTGGGAATAAATCTAGTGGCCCATTACAGGGTAAGGGCAGAGGCAGTCCTTTTTGGCTTGTGGTGTAGTGGGGAGAGGCTCTTTGACAGCTCCAAGTTTGAAGGTCTGTTAGTTGTTTAAAATGGCACTCAGTGCCAGCCCAGGATGTCATTTGAATGGGACCCTTACCAAGTTTTGAACTAAAATATAACAGCTATAGTCAGCTTGTTGTGGAAGGGATTTTAAGTAGATGTGGGGAGGTTATGAGCAAGTAGAGATGGTCTGGGGCTTTGAAAAAGACTCGAGAGAAATACTTATTCCATGGAAACTATGTTTACAGTGATTTTTATCACACTTCAGGTGATTTTGAGGTATATATGTGTTTCATGGCAGAATGCATATTGTACGTTTTGTACTAGGTATCATATCAAAAGGTCAGGCTGAAGCTGCCTCAGCCAAGCTGCAGGGGCTGCAGCCGTGCTTTGTTGCTACCCACATTACAACAGCAGGATTAATATAAATACTGTATTATTGTAATGTGTATACTAATGTAGCATGGCTGCAGCCCCTGCAACTTGGCTGAGGCATTTGCAGCTTGGCATTTTGTAGGGTTGGGTGATGAAAAAAATGCATATCCATATATTGCCAAAATATAGCCAAAAATTCTCCATTTATTGCCACTAATAAGTTATCATGTAGGCATGGATGAGTATGGGCCAATACTATGCAAACAAATGTTTCTAGGCCAAATAATAAGGTGAATACTAACGATAAATGATATTATCAACACTGTTTCATCTTCTGAAATACCTAGATTTCAGCCCCACAAGTCAAAGCTATGGTGTATTGATCGATCAACTAGGCTTCTGCTTTCAGTTGCATACACTTTCTGTCTAGGCTAGGCCCACACATAAAAAAGGGGGTGCAAAACTATCCTTAGACTCAAAAACCTCCAAACATTATCCAGTGGGCAAACATTTCTTAAAATATTCATGGACATGTGTTAAAGGCTCTTACTAAGCCTTTACAATATTTTCTAAAGCTTTACTTCTGTAATATTTCTATACAATCTTTTTCTTCATTCTTTTTTTCATACAGCTTGCAAATTCAGTAATACACTTGCCATGTACAGTAGGCTAGGCCTGCACATGATAATGGTCAGATTTTGAGCCCTCCAGAAATTATCCAGTGGGCAAACATTTCTTAAAATATTCATGGACATGTGTTAAAGACTCTTTATACTAAGCCTTTACAATATTTTCTGAAGCTTTACTTTTGTAATATTTCCATACAATCTTTTTCTTCAGTCTTTTTTTCATACAGCTTGCAAATTCAGTAATACACTTGCTGTGTAGGCTAGGCCTGCACATGATAAAGGGTCTCATAATGATGTTCAGATTTAGAGCCCTCCAAAAATTATCCAGTGGGCAAACATTGCTTAAAATATTTGCAGGGCACATGTAAAAGACTCTTACTAATAAGCCGTATGCAGTATTTTTGAAAGCTTTACTTGTGTAGGTCTTCCCGACAATAATTTTACGTAGACTTATTTGTACTACTGTAGGTCTTAGGCTAATTATATCCCTGGGAAAAGATTTCAAGACTATACCGTGGCCACATCAGGCCCCCTAGAAAGATTTATTTCATGATACTTATGTAACTTGTACATGCACAACCAGGAAGTGGAGTGAAGCATTGTGAATGTAAGTCTTATCAGTATACTCAACACAGGGTTTCCCCTGGTACTCTTTTTGTGAGGCGGCCACCTCACAGTTTTTGGCCATCACCTCATAGAATTTTACTATAATTGCCACCTGTACTGTATTAGCTATAGAACTATTGATAGTTCTCCCTCACTGTTGGAACCAAAGCTGGCACCATACCCAATGGACTTGTACCACCTCACACTCTCTGAAACCCAGGGGAAACCATGCAACAGGATTTCAGTATGTAAAGTTGTAGCTCACATGGTTTTAACAAAATAGTGCAAATTTCAATTTGACTTAGTGTGTGAAGCTTTTAAAATTTATGAATCTATTTCACTACTATTTACCTCATCCTTTACACGTGTGAACAATCCCATCTACCGTGGGGTTGTTCACATGTATAATAGATGAGGTAAGTAGGGTTTATAGATTCCCAAACCACAGGTTAAGTTTTGGGGATATTACATTAGTTTTCACATATCGTGATATTGCAACAACTTCATGTCATTATCACGATATGCCTTACAGGTGAAGATATATATTGGTGTCTATTTTGCTCTTCCTTACCTCCTATTTACATATGTAACCATTATTGCCTGCAATAACCGTCTGGCAAAAAACTAATAGCACCGCGGTATCCCCTGCCTATAGAGGGCGCTTAGAACCCTAAATCGTCCGGCATTTTTGCCTCTCTATGTGTTCAGCCAATATATATGGTATATTGCCCAATGCTACTATTTTGACATAGTTCCTTATAAAAATGAACAGAGGACCCTTTCCCCTTGAATATTTAAATCAATGCAAAACTACTCAACTTGCATGTGTTTTATATAAAGATTTATGTTTTTATAGATCTGCCAATAAATAAAACCTGATAAAGAAACCGAGAAGAAAGCAGACATTGCCTGAAGTCCTCTTCAGTTGTTCACAAACCTACATGTTTTGTTTGCATGTTACATGACTATTTTAATTTTGATGGTTTCACATAGAATGTGTAATGTTACATTAGTAAGGTAAGGTGCAAAATAATTCACTTAGTCGGCAGTGCTAAGAATGCTTTGAGCAAACTCTCACTGTAAACCTGAAGAAGAAACTGAAGTGAGAGAGAATTTTGTTCTAAATGCCTAAGTGGTCATATTACAAAAAAACTCTCCAGACAAATACTAGTGGACACACTTCAGAGCATGAAGAGGCCTTGAGAATATTTGATTAGGTTTCTAGTATATGCTGTACAATCCATGGTGGCAACTCCATGGTACAACCAAGGTAGATCTGTGTACAATTATGAAAACATGAGTTTTGTGCTCCTGGCTATGATTACGACAATCTTATTGTCATATTACTTGACCATTGTTGGTTCCTGTACCATAGGCAATGGAAATCTGGTTAGATTGCCTGTCATACATGAGACCTTAAATATCTCAAGGACTAACTGAGCCATGTTATGTGGATTTTGCATGTTGAGTACTTACTTTTGAAGGTCATGTAAGGTCTGAAGATGTTGAAATTTGAAGATCCTGTAAACTCACAAAATGAATAGAAATGTGCACTTTAAAATTAAACACCTTTTGAAATACCTTTTGATATTCTCACCTTGTATAAAAATGTCCTGAGAATAACCTGTTTTTATATGGCATTTTAATACCTTAGAAAAGGAAAGTATGTAGTGCTGTTTAATTGAGTTGTTGATTTCATTTGAGGTCAATAGAGAGTCAGAGTTAGAGAATGGAAACTGTTTCAAAGAGTGTAGTAACCTTGAGGGATCTCTGTACAGTATCAGGTTCAAGGAGCCTTTCATTGGTGGGCAAAGGTCACTTGAGCTCACAAAATGTAAAGTTATTAGAAAATTAGTTTACAGTTTCTCAAAAAGTTAACCTGAAAATACATACTAATAGCATGGACACATCCCACAATGGTCAAAAGAAACAGTACCGGTACTCTTTGCAGAGCATTGTGTTCAATGGTCATAGGTCATAAGAGGCCATCTTTAGGTCACTGAGGTCATCAGGTCTAAGTGGAAGTACATTGATACGTGTTATTTCAAGAAAGATGAACCTTGATAAGGGTTACATTTGTCACATAGATATGCACATTGGATACAATTTTTTTTTATTTTGTTGGATATCAGATGTCATATCTGGTCAATAAAGGTCAGATTTTGAAATGATGCAAAAGCTATTTTGAGAAATAGTAGAATGAGCAGGCTTTTAAAATGTGAATACTATGCTGTTATTGTTCAGTAATTATATAAACCTTTACAGTACTAGTGTTTGCATGGGTAACTGGGCTACCCACCTGATGATTTTAGGCCTAAAACAGTTTCCAATCTTTCATAAAAGGTTGATTTTCTTAAAGCCCCCCCCCCCACTACAAAAAACCTGCTCCAATTAAATCATATTTATGAAAGCACATTTGCAATCTATCCTCTCCCTGTGCTTGCAATTGACCCTTTTCCAAATTGGGATATAGGAATACAATGTACAACAACAGTTGGCACATTGCCTAATAAGAGTTACAGTAGCCTAAATAAAGTAGGCCTGGGCTATACTGTACACTCAGCAATACACCTACCCCGCGGAGCGGACGAAGTTTTTTCGTTCAGCTCATCGCTGCGAAAAAACAAGGTCCGCAGGCTTTGGAAACAAATTCCTTTCATCTGCATAGAAATCCAACGCAAACTTCATTTACATAGCTCTAAGGGGATTGGATGAAGCAAATGTTTATTTAAAAGAGAAACTCTGCTACCATTGCGCAACAATACGTAGAGTCACAGTGGTCAATGCAACTCAACACAATCCTGGTATTCCCTGGCACCGTGTGTGCATACACACAGTACAGCGACTCCTCAACTAATTTGTAACAACCTACCAGTCAGCCACTAGAAAAGGCAGTTCGATATCTTTCAACCGAAGATTATTTGTCAGCTTCTAAACAAACTCTTTTATATTAGTTGTCATTGTTTGTAAGAGACTGTCCATGATCAAGACTTTCATCTAAATTAGAAGCTTTAACGGACGAAATGTATTTATGGTTTAAACGAATTTGTGGTCAATGTAGCGTTGCAAAGATCCGAGTCATTGAGCACCACCTACCTCAGGAATAGACCAATTGCCGTTCATGTTCATGAATATTAAGTTGATCAATTCTTGGGCTCAGTGAAAGGAATTAATGGCTATCGCCGGCAGGCTCTGAGGGGCGGCAGCCTAAAGGGGCGGCAGCCACAGAGGCACTACGTAGGCTTCAAAACACCTCGAGTTTACCAAAAGAAGACACCTTGATTTAATGATTACATTGGTCACTTTAATCAGAATCAACCCTGTGCCATGTGGAAAGTACTATGATAAGACTATTTATGCTGTAAATATTCATGGCCAAGTTATGGACCGACCCATACTATTACAACTAGTGAGCACCAAAGTGGGGCTCACTAGTTGTAGTTAGATTTTTATAGATTGAAGGATGCCCAAATTTCAGCAGCATCATGCTGGGCTGTAGAAGTTTTTCCCCAGGACAAATGGGGGCCATTCTTAAAAATTTCCATAGAAATCATGAAAAATCAAAACTAATGGTCATCTTTTCCATTGTTTTACAGGTATCAGAGGTTTTAAAGATGACCTTGACAGAAGAGTAGATTTATTTGGTGCCAACATCATTCCCCCTAAACCTCCCAAGAGTTTCTTGCAGCTAATGTGGGAAGCTCTTCAGGATGTTACCCTTATTATGTTGACAGTAGCTGCTTTTATTTCACTCCTATTATCATTTGTTACAGGATCATCATGTGAGTATAATATGTGCTATTTCAGTTTATTTTTGTTGTGTAATGTAAATACTAGAGTCAAGTTGTCATTACAGAGGAAGAACATTTACAACAATTTTCAGGGTAAAAGTATAATTGGGAGCAGAAAAGGACTGAGCTAAGCTTGTGCGTAGTATGTGCCCTGAGTAGTACTGTCAATTTTTGTCCGTCCTGTTACCTTGCAACATGTCTATTGCTAAGGAGAAATAACCAAAACTGTGTGGGTATTTATTGTAGCAATGGTGGGAAGACTTTAGGAAGAAGCTGAATTAATACCCCATGCACCACTGTTTGGTTGCACAACCTTCAAATTGGAATGTAATAATAAAGCTCACTTTGTATCACAGCCAAGTTTAAGATGTCATGATAGAAGACAAAATATTACAGACACACCAAGGGACATCTAGTATTCATTTTTGCAATTGGTTGAGATTATAAGTAGTGTTTGGACTTACCTCATTATCTCAACCAAGAGTGACTAGTTGTAGAATGAGCCTCAGAAATTCAGCTCAGGGTAATTGGTGTTGAAAAAAGTCACATAAACTCACGTCAGGGTAGTAACTGTTTGAAGGGGAGGTAGGTGTTGGAAGAGGGAGGTAGTCTCATATACAGGCTTCAAAGTGATCCTATATTTCCTATAATTTCCTACAAATTCTCAAAAATCCTATATTTCCTATATAAGTTTTCTTTTATATGGTGTTTTGGGGTGAAATTTTCAGATGTATTCTTGTTCCAAGATAGCTGTCGTAGACTTAGAGTGGCTAAGTCGGACAGGTAGTAGTGTATAGTGCCAGGGATCCTAATTAGATGCAAGTACACAAAGACCAATTAGAGGATTAACAAACATTCTCATATGAAACTGCATAGGGCACTAATAAACACTTATTTCAACACCCATAAATGTTCCACTCTCATACCTGTGATTTTCAGTACTCTGTGATTTCATCTCTTTGAGGGAATTGTAGTGGTATTGTCGGGGGATGGATTAGAGTCCTTTGCCTGGTATCCCCTGTAGTCATGAAGTCCTCCACATTTTAAAACCCTTACCTATGCTTTTCCTGCACAGGTAGCTGGTCTGTGATAGAACTATTTCTTTAATTCAAAATATTGTAGCACAATGGTTTGAAATACCAATATTTTCCATGTCATCTACCATCTTTCCTCAAACTGAGTTAGCCATTAATTCAGTTGATTGTTCAAAGTGTTGTACAATCATAATTCTCCCCTAAAGAAAGAGAACTTAGTGCTTTGAGAAAATTAAGAGTCTCACTGTTATGGTTACAAGTTTACAATGTGCAGATCTCTAAGGAGTTTTTCCCTCAACTCCACAAGAAGCCCTATGGCAGGTCTCTGGATGCCACTACATCAATTTATCCAACAGACCAAAGTAGAAATCTGATCCATGTACAGTATGGGATCTGGTGCTGCAGTGCCCATCATTGGTGGCAAGTGGGGGCACTTGCCAAGTTCCCTTTCCCTAATTTCGTCATGTAATTTCCTCTGTGTGAGATTTTAGATGTTAAGTTTGTTAATGCACAGACAGTTTTGCACACTGTAGCCATCTTGAGATATGTGGACTACACTGTTCTGCCAAGTTGTACAGATTCAAAGTGAGCAGTGGCATTTGAATTTTAGGGGGAGGAACCATTGGGCTGTGCCCTCTCTCCTTTACTGATGCTGATGTTTTTCTTTAATATAGTAATCTAAAATATGTTAATTTTTGAAAATAAATTTTACTTCAAAAAGATAATAAATGTAGCACCAGATTGCATGTAAGTCTCCCAATCATTCAAAAAAATTTCCAAAGAGGGGAGCCCCCCCCCCTCTTAGACCCTTCCCCCATGCTGGCAGTCACAGAATAAACTACATGGCCCCCCATGAGACAGTCCTGGCTATGCCACTGGAAAGTAACTTTGAAGGTATTCATAGCAACCATACAGTTGTCAGTTGACCTATGATCTTACTGTCATCACTCACATGTCACACTTATCAAGATTGACTAGCAATAGCAAAATGTTGTATTAAGAGACCATTTCCTGTTATTTAAGCAGCAAAAAATTTAAAAATTCCCTCACCACAACCCCATTATTATTGGAGCTGAGGTGAATTCTGTCTAGGACATTAATTAGCAACAGTTCATGGTCTACATTAACTACTCATCCATTCAAAGCACCATCATGGTCACATTTCGTGTTCTCAACTTCTAATATTGCAAATTTTGGTGCCTTTTTGGTATGCACAAATAATAACATTTATGGATAATTTATTCCTGGGTCAAAATATGCAAATACATCACTGTCAGGGGTTTTATCCTTTCCCTTCCACCAAAATGTTTAGGTGGTTTTCGTAATTCCATGTTGATGGTAGAACCACACTCTTCTGCCATATGGCCCACACGTGTGATACTGTTAATCACATTTGTATAATTTAAACAGTATAGTTTATTAGTTTCCTAAGGTATTGTGTTTCTTTCCCCCATCCACAAGTTTGAAGAATTTTGAGAATAATTAAAACTGCTAGTGTCAGTAGTGTGTGACATTCCTATATTTACTCTATATTTTCCTTGAAAAATCCTATAAAACCCTACATATTCATCAGTATCCTTCCTATAAAACCTCCTATATTTCTGTGATGGACCACTTTGAAGCCTGCATATACTCAAGGAATGGGAACTAGTCTTTTTAACTCAACTGTGGGGATAAGCGTACGAGGCCGGGGGGGGGGGGGAATGGGGGGAGAGGCATATGAGGCATATGCCCTCCCACTTTGGGCAAAAATGGTGGATCCATTTGGGCAAATGAGACAGCCAAGAAAATAAATTAAGCCCTTTTTGTGGGTCAAAATGCCAGCAACTTGGTCTAAAATTTGGACACATATCCCTCCCCCCCCGAAATATTGACCCCCGTATGCCCTTGACTTTGGGTGACTGGTATTGAAACTAGTCTCATAAACTTAACTAAGGGTGACTGTTGTTGGAAGTGGAACTAGTCTTACAGGCAACCTTTGGTGAGTGGCATTTAAACTCACCTAAGGGTGACAGGCATTGAATCTAAGCTCATAAACTCAGCTCAGAGTGAATGGTGTTTATAAGTTCTCTGAACCTAGCTTGCTGCAAAGAGACTGTCATCAGAACTTTGTGAAACTGGAAACTATCATAACCTGTCACTATTCATTGATGAGATGAAAAAAGAAGCAATTACATGTTCTAGAAGGACAGACTATTTCCTGTAAATTTGTAGTGTTGTATTTTTTGTAGATATTTAGACTAGCTGTTGGATAGGAAGATGCTCAGAATGTTGTAAGTCTGGCATGAGATAGATCTCTGTTCAAATCCAGAATGCAGACAATCTTGACATGCAAATTACAGTTCCAAATGTTTGCTTTTAGATCAGTTTGTATTGGTCATAAGTCTGATGTATATTTATAGTGTGGCACCTTTCCTGTGAGGATACCCATAGTATCAACAAAAGGGGCTCAGCAATTCCTGTGTGTCCTGAATGACATACCTCAAACATTGTGCAGTTGTTGCAGTTAAATGCATGCTTACTTCATGAAGGAATTCATTCATCTATAAGTGTGGAAAGTGTTAACAAGAACTAGTGGAGAACTCCTTGAGACTGATATGTATGTTTACAAATGCAGGTTTCGAAATTAGCACTCGCCCGCTGGCCATTTGAGACTGAAAACATCGGCGTGCGAGTGAAACCTCCTCTTTGTAGTCCGTTTGGCAAGTTAAAATATCTGACTACCTCCTATCCACAGTCCATAACTTGTAAATTGTGGCACAAACCGTCCAAGCAGTTTTTATTTTTTTTTTTTTATCTCATGTAAGTACCTTCATTTAGAAGACCAGCACATGTACTGTGTATATTTATTTATTCATAGTTAGAATTTATGTAGAATAGGAGCCACCAGGTGATTTATCAAGTTCAGTGAAATCAATGAACATGCATCAAAAGTTAAGTATTGAACAAAACAAATTTTTATTTCGTTTTTTGAATATGAAAATAGGCGGGCTAGTGAAAATATCTTGCAGACTACCCAGAATTTTGGATTTGCTAGTCCGGCTGGTGAGTGAAAAAAAAAAACTAAAAGTTAAGGGAAACCCCTGAAATGTTAACTAGTTCTGTACCTGTTTGTTACTTTTTATCTGATCGTCCAAATGTACAGTACAAGTACAAGGTAGACTGCACCAGACAACGTTCTAACCTGAAGTCAAAGGTGATGACTTTGGCAACTGTCATACAAAACATTGTTTCATGGTGTAACTATAAATAGCATTAAAACTTCACTATTGACTAGCACACACTTTCAGACAACACTCTCTTTCCCAAGGTTATCAACTTTCTAGCAATTTGTTTGTAATCATCAGTAACATGTTGAAAAGCATTAAACTGGGAGACATTGTAAAATGAGTAAAGGAGCAAAATTCCTTGGTAGGGTACATGTATGTCTGTAAGAAAGAGCAGTTTCTTAAGCTTAAAAAGTAGATTTTGGGAAACTCATTTAACTTTTACCAATGAAACTAGAAAAAGTGGAGCACTCCAGAGAAGATCAAACAGTGCTGTATACACGGGGAATGAGAGAAGGCCATTGGGAACTTTTCAGGAATCCAAAAAATTAGAACAAAAGTAGTGTCAGTTCTTCATTTCAGACATTTCTTTTAGTGACTAGACCTATTTGTTTGCATAGGGAAATGTGTTAGGAGTTTGACAATCAACTAAATGTGTTACTGGTATGCTGTAGTTCTGTAAATAATCAGTAGCAATGAACAGACTCTGGTACTGGTAGTGGCATGTACATTGAGCTGTGATTTGATGTTAGTTGGTGTATGAAAGTATTCAATCTGTAAACACTGTTTCTGTTGTAGGAAGAAAGACGGCTATGTCCTGAGCATTTAATCTTATGTTGAACAACATGCAAGATATTTGTGCAAAATATAAACCTGCATGATAATTAGTTTCTCAACCAGTGGCACTGTCTGGAAGGCCGGGAAGTTGGCTGAAAAAAATGGGATACAGCCCTGTCAGTCTTTATTTCTGTCACTTTTTTGAATGTACACATAGATTATCACATCTGACACAGATGTACTTTTAGTAGTAAGGTATAAGTTGCTTAGTGTTGAAAGTTGTCTCATATAGTTAAGTTTTAACTGGCACTTACATTTATTTTCTGGTTAATGATAACAGATGGTCCTTGGGTAATTTCATCTGTCAAAAGTTGGCCTTGAGTCAGAAAAGGTTGAGAAAGCCTGTGAGTGTACATTATTATGTCATTTATTGTCCACTGGTATGGGCTGGTTGAAGTCTGAATTGATGTTGAAAGACTTGTTTGTTCACTTCAGTACATAGTAGAATTTCACCAATAGTAAATAGTTTTCTTTAAGCTATCCTCTTATAAAAGGCATCCCTTTAACATGTAGACTGATTATAGTGTCAGTGTATTGCCCAAGACAACCACAGTTCTTTACATCACTGAGGTGCGAACAGCTGACATGACTTACAACTCCTGTGTTTCTATCCTTGTAAGTAGTTTGAAATTACATCAATTTCAAATGACAGAATTCACAGGTCTGAAACATTTGGACATTTTTGTATACCTGTGACAGAACTGAAGAAAAATTTGGTAATATGGTGCTTTTTCACATCATACATCAGCAGAATAAAAAACATAGACACAGAACTCAAACTTTTAAAACGCCCTCATCTAGCACTAAGAAAATTATGTCAAGATTTACCTTATGCTTGCAAGGTAAAGTTTAAAAGTCACACTTTGTGTGAATAAAATGATATAGCAACCAGGTGCTTGATTTTAAGAAGAAAGAGTGCAGTGACAATTGGCACTTAATTTCTACGTCATTGTAAGAAAGTTGAACATACTGGAATGGTCTACTACAGAATTGCTTCTGGATTATGTCGGTGATTGTAAAGTGATCATAGATTATTCGAACTCCATTAAGTCATAGAAATGCTTTTGAAGGTTTTTCTAAAGAAACGCAAGACTCATGTTCCCAGCTTACCATGTGAAATGCTTTCTTAGATTTCCTACTAAGGTTTTAATCAATACTACCTGATGCAAGGTTTCTTAAAGCAGTGGTAGCTTCTACCTATATTTTTCCACTGGGAAGTGATGTCGATTTGCTTTTAATTCAGCGGTGCTAAACAACAAAATTGCTTTAAATGGGGGGGGGGAGCCATTATGTGTGAATGGTCATATAGCATGTCATCCTTTGAAATGATTGAAGAAAGTTACTAGATATAGTGTTGATAATTTTATTAGTAGACACCCTTGTATCTACTGTATAGTCAAGTCTACTTCACTCTGTCTTCCATTTTATTTCTCCCTCTGAACAAGAAGCCACTGTCTTGCCATACTATATATTTTCAAAATACTGTAACATGAAACATTACAAGAGTGTAGCACACTGTGCTGATACTAAGGAGTCCCTAATGAAACAAATTTTACATACAACAGCTATATATGCTTGCCTTTGGGTATCCAACAAGGCCATTAGTGTACACTACTCTTCTGTGAGTAGCTGATAGCTCTATGGAACTACTGATGATGACTGGCTGATTAAATCTGAAATTTCATTTGGAAACCTAGGCATGGTAGGTGGGTTGCATAATTGCTGCATTATCACGAGGGATGACAGGGCTGCAGAAGCTGTAGTGAGTATGCATTGTCAAACAGAGATTTTCTTTACACAAGCAAGCTGTCTGACAATTAAAAATTTTTTGATTAGCAACTGTAGGGAGCCAGAAACAGCTGTAATGGAGGGAAAATGATACAGCTGTTATTAAAATGCATAGTCAGGTGCATGGCATGTGTCCTGTGAGGTTGTGATTGTTTGTACAGCAGTTGCAATTACGATAAGCAAGAATTAAGTAAAAATCCTACACCTCACATTTGGGAAAAGCTATATTGGAGGTGGTGTCCCTATTACTACTTCTTTCATTGACATTTCCTTTCAAGTTCTTGATTTAAGAGTGATGGCAGGAATGAAATATTTCAGTCTGTTGTTTAAATGTGTCTGCTGAATTGATGAAATTTCTGTTCCTTCATTGAAGACTAACAGCAAGGATTAAGGATTAGTCGATCTAACAGGTTATTAGCTTAAGTTGTAAAGGGACATGTAAACATGGACTGTTTGAAAGTATTGCTTTGAAATTTTGACATAGGAAGTAAAACTCGTGTAATATACAAAAGTACTATTTCTATTGTCATCTACTTTTACATTGAATTGATTTCCTGCAATGTTTTGTTGATTTCTGCCCTTTTCAAATATTAAAGGGAAGTGTTGTGTTTACTTAAAGGGGAATTTTCATGATCCCAGACAGAACAATTCTCCCAACTATGAATCTTCTAGCTCCTCCCATAACTGTATGAGACTCTTCCTTGTGCAAGAATAAACCTGTTTTATTGCTTAAGGCCATGTCCTGGTGAGCACACAAGGCTATAAAATGTAATAAAAGTACTCTCTCTGCCTTGTGTGGAATGTGAGCTACTCTGCATCTTTCAAATTTGCAAACTTTGATGTCAATCAAACAGCAGTCACCAACTGAGAATTTTGATATACATACACTAAAAATATACTTTGGGGTGATGACAGTCTGTCTTTAACATTAACATGGTACAGATAGAAAAAAACTTAAGTCATCATTGCAATGTCATCAGTCTCACCAATTAACTCTGGCAAAATAGCTGTATTGCTCCAAATATTATAAATGTTATGAACTATGAATGTAACATCATTTAACAATTTGAAAATGTTTGTGAACAAGTTACTCATGAGCTACAGTGCAGTGAATTTTATCCATGAGATGCTTTTTTTCTTTTCTTTTTTTTGAAAATGAAGGTTATCCAGCTATCAGTCTTACAAACCATTGCTAAAAGGTGTAAAGTCTTTCCTGCCACAAAGACAGTATTTCCCTCTAACTATGGGACAAGAAGTAAGTAGCATAAAAACTGAAGTGGTTGTGTAGCCACCCAATATTGGATACAGGCCTCACATTTCAGCCTTCAAGGGGCAAGGCCATTTGGGCGAATTGGTTTAGTTTCCATTTTTTAGGGCATCAAGGCCATCAGTCAGGGCATCAAGGCCATTCTCAATTCTCAGGTAGGTTAGGTTTGTTGGTACAGCATACCATTAGGTCTCTATTGGAAGGCGCGGAGGCTGTACACTGAGGGCACAGCGGCATCTTTGGCTGTAAGTTTTAGTAATTTTACCAGGGTATTACAGCAAACTGTCAGTGAATGTATGATGGCAGTAGCCGCCGTGGCCATCGTTAAGTTTGAGGCTCGTGGTTAGGAAATAACAAATATTTAATTCTTAGTTTATACTTTACAAGTGTACCATATGATTAGCACCTGATATAAGAACTTGTGAGGTATCAAATTTCTACTTCAGTCTATACATGTCTTCTCAGGTGGATAAAGAGCATAGAAAATGAGAGTATCAGAAAAAAAAAACCATTTGGTGAAAGATATTCACCTTGAACAGGGTTCGTACGGGGCCTGGAAAAGCATGGAATTAGGGTATTTCAGTTTCCAGGCCTTAAAATCCTGGAATTTCGACCTCATAGCCTTGAAATTGGTAAAAATGGCCTGGAAAATTTGAATTATGCTTATGGATGATTATTTTTTAATGTTGGACAGAAATATTTCAAATAACAACTAAAATTCCTTACAACTCTGAGCTGTCTAAGGCACATGGCAAAATTCACCGACAAAATGTAACACACTTTTCATGCAGCACCTATGCTGCTATAGTTACAGTATGCTGCTATAGTTAATAGGATTCGGATCGAATACATGCACGGGACTTGTCCAGGCTGAGATTCCCATTTCACCCTTAATACCACAAAGTACAGCGTACGGACATGCATCTGCACCTGTGTCTAAGAAACCAAATCTACGACAGCGTGATGAACATAGATGGGCACAAATCCGTGCTGTACTTACAGTGCCTATTATGTACAAATTAAAATTGCCAGACTGCATGCAGGTTTGTGTAACTGGGCAGTTACAGAAACTGTACAACCAAGGGTGAAATTAGCTGGGCGCCAGGGCGATGTTTGGCACTCATTTCCAAACAGCGCCCGTTAGTCCCCAAAAGAAGGTTACCAGGTGCCACTTTTTCTTTGCCGAAAGTAGCACCCATCATTCTTGAAGATACTAAGTATGGACATGGGTCAGTTTTAAAACCCTGTTTTAGCCGACTTCAAATGGACAAAGTACTGTAATTGTACAATTCACAAAAACACTCACAAAAATGTGGCAAAACAAAAATTTGTGACTTAGCCCTAGGGAAAATGGAATAAACATCGGTAAAATGTAGTAAATTTAATATCACTAAGAGATATGTTAGCTTCGTAGTGAGTGAATCACATTTGGATTTCCCAGTTGATGCAATCATTTATTAACACCAACTGTGATTGGCTCAAACGACTTTCTGCAGTACTGTGTATGCAATGTGGCTTTGGTTAAGCCCTCAGAATCTTGAAAATATGTTCGCCGTATGGAATGAAGATGGGTGGAAAAGATAAAGTACACACTGACAATTTTGGCATTAGAAAAAATCTAAAACACAAAGTCTCTAGCTCCTCAACTGAAGAAATTTCGGCCGAAAATGCATGGTTTCATTAAACAAGGGAGCTACTGCTCTCTGCATGCTTGTCTGTCAGTTTGTGCTAGAAACAGTACATTCCTTCCACAAAGCAGGATCGAGTACTGAAACGTGCCGACAGTACTCCACGTGGTCTAGATCATCAAAAGTAAAAGACCCTAATACAACAATCTACAATATATTTGTGAGCTTTAGGTTTAAAGATTTTCTCTACGATGTAATTTTCTTCAGCATGTCTTAACACTTTTGCCATTGCCTAACGTGTAGCACATGTGTACACTGCAAACTTAACCTACACAGGTGTATCTGCAACAGCCTCCTTACTAGAAGTTGTGCAGTGGTCAACATTTTGTTAACCAATGTTTTTTGCTCTCTAACGTAGTCTTAAGCATGTGGCAGCTTATTTTATTGACATGGTGGCAACTGCAGCAGGTCAAAACTTGAAAAAATATTTCAAAACTTTCTCCTATGTATCACTGTTATGAGAAGCTACTACAGAAGAATAGCATGACTCTATAGTATCCGAGTTGATCGGAAATGCAATAGGGTTGATTGGAACCTTACGCTACTCTCAATCAAACTTGAGTGCATGGCCAGGGGTAGGGGATAGGGTTTGCAAACTGCCCCATTCAAGCTGTTAAGGAAGAAATTTAAAAGTATGCTACACACACAACCAGCCCCTCTGTCCTGATTTAATAAAGTTTTCTGAGGTGGAATGATAACATCGTACTTACAGTTGTCCTATGTTTTCACGTTTTTAAACTGCGTGGGATCTCTGGACCTCCGAGAAGGGACCCAGCTGCAGCATTGTTGAAACATGCGTTTTTTTCTAAGTTTAACATTTTATCACTTTGAATCGTTTCAGACTCGGAGAATATTTAGACCAATGAACATCTAGTATGAAGAATACAAAAATTTGGGATGGACAACCAAATCTCTACGGATCACCATGGTGATCAAGCTTGTAGTCTACTGTATTAACAGTACTGCATATTGTATGACACGGTAGACCATATGTCAGTGTAAAGTTGAAACATGACATAGGCTATGCATCATAACATAATTGAAAATGGTCACTTTTTTTCTGGTAAACACAAAGTTTCTCCTGGTTACATAAAAAACAAGGGAACCCCGCAGGAGCAACTTTTGGCAAAATGTGGCTCCTAGTTCAGAATTTAAAGTTGCTCACAAAGTGTGTATCAAACATTAATAGGCTTACTCCTTTTTGTCATGTATAAACCAGGTTACAGATCTGTGAGTGGTCAATTTCAGTAGCACATCAGGTTTTAGCATTATTTTGTGACATACCTTGAAGTAGTCTTTTGTAAAGAATAGCCTGGAAATCTGAACCACACAGACTTGAAAAGCCTGGAAATGGCAAGGAATTTACTCATTCAAGAAGTGTACGAACCCTGCTTGAAGTAAACACTTCTTTATATCAGTGTAGTAAATTTATGTATTGAGCATATTGTAAATATATGTAGTGCAGAGAACATGAGAAGACTGTAAAGAAGCTGATGCCTGGAAGAATCGTTGAGAAGATTGGTCATTATTTTGCAAAAGATGTGTCTCGCCCGTACATGTTACAAATGTGCATCCCACAGGTCTTCACTTCATTGATGTGCATTTACTCAAGGAACTTTGGCCTAAACACCCATAGGGTGATAGATGGTTTTAAGTAGCTGTCCCTTGTTTCTGGAGCTGGGCTTCTTTATATTCATTCAAAAAGCCTTTTGAAAAATCATCTTTATTCTTATGCAAGGTGTATTCATTCATGCTATGTTCTCTTTCGTTTGTTCTTTGTCTTCTCCCTTTTTGGTTTTAATGAAAGAGAAACCTATGCAGACGTGATGGCATGTGTATGTATGTGTTTATATGTATGGGTGTGTTTGTGAAGCTTAGATTGTTAACATGATATCTCTAAAAGGGAAACTCAGGCAGGTGTAATATTTTTGGATGCACCCCAGGTCTCACGGTGAAAGCTATAAAACCTATAAAAACCTGTATTTCATCTTAGGAGCCTGTATATTTTCAAAAATAAGCCAGATAACCTATAAAAGCCTTTATTTTTAATTTGTCTGATGACTTAAAAATAAGACTGTAGGGATGATGTTCATTTCCCCCTACTGGGATTAGACAACATCAGCTGACCAAGTTTCCCATATGATGTTACTTAATTTGTGTGTTCAATTATGGCCATTGGGTGGGAAAAGTGAAAATTCTGATTAAAATTGTTACTTTAACCCTAAGTAAGTAAGTAAACCTATTTTAGTAGACTTAACATGTATTAGTTAAAAGGGGGAGGGGTTATTATCTGATACTATGTAGGCAGTCTCTTGTGTTAAGCATTTTTCAGAACAAGTGTTCTCAATAGACATTGTGTCTTTTTAGTAGACCAGTAGCATCTGTGTGCTGTTGGATTGGGTTAATGAGGACAGATACTTTGTAGTACTACTACTATGTTACGTTTTATCAACCTTTAACTAGACATGTTTTTGCTCTTGGATTTAGATTTTGAGCTTCCCCTGGAGTGGGACTTTTTAGTACTGTACGTTTGACCTGGTCTTAATTCAAAGTAGAAATTAACTCTTTTAGAGCACCTCGATAAGAGTGTGGAAATGGCAGTCTTCTCCAACCTTGTGAGTTGCTACCAGTTCACCATCACTTTCCGGTCTAAATTTAACCATACTTCCATGATTTAACTAGGTAAACTGAGAGTTCTTGAGAGAGCTTTTCTTAGAATGGTTAGCTCAGAACTCAGAGTTCTGAGCTAACTATTTGAAGAGAAGATCTCTCAGGAACTCCCATAGAGTAAAATCTTCAAACAGCACTCTTGAAGAGTAAATTTAGTCAACATAAAACTTATTTAGAAGTTTCTACAACTATCCTGTTCAACTTGCTAAAAGCATCACCTGCTGTAAGAGGCTCAAAATGGCAAAGCGGGATACTGAATCAAAATCCCTTCTTCCACAAAAAGTAGGATAGTTTTCCAGAACCCTGAAAAGGGAGAAACTTCGTGCAAGATCTTAAGGATTCCAAAGGAAGTTAACAGACATAAGAGACCGAATTTAAAGTGCCAGAAATAGTCTGAAGGCAGAACAAATCAAACACTTCATTTAAAACCTCTCTGAAAGCTAGACTACTGTAGGACATAGAGAAAATAGCTCTTGGTAGGGTTCATAGCTGCCCTGACTAAACCAACCAGAATATGAATCCTCAGAGCCCTAAAAGAATTAATTTTAACAATGAGGATACAATGTACTCTGCAAAGAGCTGAAGAAACTCTGCTAAGACATTGGCATCCAAAACCTGTGTCAAAAACCACGGTTCCTAGCCTATGAAAGGATGCCCAAACAAAAGGTTACCTAGTTAAATGTAGACTGAAAAGTGATGGTGAACTGGAAACAACCCGCAAGGTTGAAGAAGATAGCTATCGAGGTGCTCTAAAAGCTAATTTTTCTACTATGAAGTAAGACCAGGTCGGACAAACTAAAAAGTCCCACTACTGATGAAGATCAAAATCTAAAACGATGAGCAGAAACATGTCTACTGTAGTTAAAGGTTGACATAGCAGCACTACAAAGAATCTGCAGTCATTTACCCAATCCAACAGCACAAAGATGCTACATGGTCTGCCTAGGAGACACAAGGTCCATTAAAGGTCTGGTGACATGCAAATGATATATTTGGATATTTGATGTAAAAGCATTAAAAATCCAGAAAGTATCTGCAATTCCGATCAAAATCCATCAAATTTTGACCATTTTACAGACTAATTTCTGTTTCACACTTGACCATGAATAAACATGAACTATACATGCAAATTTGTATATGGCTAATGTAAGTCTTCGTTTTCGCAATCTACATTTCAAGGATACAGTGTCTGTAGCATTGTATCCCCCGAGGGATTTGTCATGGAAGTTGAAATCATTTTCCCAGAAAATATTGACATCACTTACCAAACTATAAACTATTTGATCAGTAATTAAGAGATAATATGTATAGGGTTAACAAAAGAAATCTTAACACTGTGCAACACTCCACATCATTATTTTTGCAGAGGCAATGAGTCACTTTGGAAATCATTTAACTGTAAGGAGGTTTAGATCTTGAGAATGATAAAAGATATTGAAATAATTTCAACTGATCTTTCATTGAGGGATATTATTCTTTTAACTGCTAAGTGAACACAGCTCTTTTTGGTGGCATGTTACCATAAACTTGAGGAACACTTGTTTTGAAAAATGCTGAACACAAGGGACTGCCTATGTGGTATCAGATAATGCTACTGCCTACTACTATGCTATTAATTAATGTATATATTTATCTGGAAACAAAATCTTATAAACCTATGAAAACCTATATTTTGGCCCTTGAAAACCTTTAAAAACCTGTATTTTCATATTTAAAACCTACAATAAAACCTATATTTTGCTGTGAGATGCTGTGAGGCCTGGATCATGCTCCATATTGAGAGAAAAAAATCTATTGTTGGTGGAAATTGAAGGTCATCTGAGGTCATCAGGAGTCAAACTCTGACAACCTTGTGAACATGATATCTCTAGGTAGGAATCATGGATACTCTCCATACATAGCATGTGCATGCATTACATCAAGAGGAAGGACTGTATTTTTTGGTTGAGGTCAAAGGTCATCAGAGGTCATTGGAGGTCAAAATCCTTCTTGACATAGTATCTCTAGGTATGAAGCATGGAAACTTCATATGTAGCATGAAGATGCATTCCATAAAGAGAAAGAACCATAATGTTATTGGTGAAGGTCAAAGGTCAGCTCCAATCACCAGAGGTCAAACTGAAACTATTGTTAACACTATATATCAAGGTAGGAAGCATGATTACTTGTCATATTTATGATGTATATGCATTTTATGAAGAGGAAGAATCCTACTGTTTTGGTGGAGGTCAAAGGTCATCTGAGGTCACCAGAGGTCAAACTCTGAAAAGCTTGTAAGTACACTTAAGAAAGTGGAGCATGTACACTGATCATACTTAGCCATGAAGATGCATGTTGTGAAAGTGCCTTGGTGTATTTGGTAAAAGTTAAATTTCATTTGAGTTGCCTAAATGTCAACATTTGAAGAACTTGCATATGATGTTTTATGCTTTGAAACTCCAAAAGACTGTTAAACATGATGTTATTTGAAACCACATTAGCTGTTCTTGATGTTTTATGTTCAGTGAAAGATCATTTCAGGTCACCAGAGGTCAAAGTCTGAGAACCTTTTAGCATGATGCTTCAAGGTCTTTATCATAGCAGTTTCTCATTAATGATGGGAGTTTATGCA
This sequence comes from Holothuria leucospilota, assembly GCA_029531755.1. Taxonomy (NCBI): domain Eukaryota; kingdom Metazoa; phylum Echinodermata; class Holothuroidea; order Aspidochirotida; family Holothuriidae; genus Holothuria; species Holothuria leucospilota. The sequence goes on from CM055962.1 coordinate 45,333,196, forward strand.
TCACATTAGTTCAAAACAATATTGTAGAGCTTTTGTAGTTCTGGATGAAGCTTAAGTCTACTGAAATGAATTCATCAAAACCTCAGTGCATGTTTGGTCAGTGATGATCATTCAGATATGTGGATGACAATCACTGTAGTACGTATACTGTGCAGTGTAGAGGTTAGCTGACACCCTAGAGGCTTCACAAACCATCACTAGTATAGAGAAAGACCAATAATTTTGGAGGGGACTCACATATCTTAAAAACTTTGTAAATATTTAGTCTATTTTTATGTGAACATACTTTAGCACGTTATGTACAAAAAGAATTGTGAGAATAATATCCAAATGCCTGAAATTGTTTGAATTTCTCATTAAATATAGTAGATGGAGTTTTGTCATTGAAAGGAGAGATAAACACTATTTTTCTACATCAAGACGAACGTTTTATTGAGCTTTTTGTGAAAGCAGAACTTATAAGGCTTGAATACACTTATTTCAACCTTAAAACTGATTTTTGATTCCTTGCTGAAGGCAGAAGAAATCTGTGCAATGGTGGTCGTGTTTATGTCACGTTTGTTTTGTATGTGAGGCTGCTTGTAAACATGATATCTCAAGGAGAATAACTTTGAGGGATCTCATCCATGGCAAGTGGATGCCCCATATTGAGTAGATGATCCCTATTGTTTTTGGTGGAGGTCAAAGGTCATTTGGGGTCTGGACATGTCAAAAGGTCAATACCTTGTAGACACATATCTCAAGATGGGTAACTGTGAGGGATCTCATACTTGGCATGTGGATGTGGATTGCCCACATTTAGTAGATGATCCATATTATTTTTGCTGGAGGTGAAAGGTCATTTGGGGTCACCATAGGTCAAATTGTGTAAATGACTAAAAACCTTGTAGACACAATATCTCAAGAAAGGAAGCATCTTTGAATCTCAAACTTGTCATGTAAATGGGCCATATAAGTTAGATGATCACTATTGTTTTTGGTGGAGGCCAAAGGTCATTTGGGGTCATCAGAGGTCAAACTGAAAACCTTGTAGACATATCCCAAGAAGGGAAACTTTGATGAATCTCATACTTGGCATGTTGTTGCCCAATATAAAGTAGATGTACCGTTTTAAGGTTGGTGGGGTCAAAGGTCATTTGGGGTCACCAGAGGTCAAACACCTATCTTGAAATCTTGCAGACAGTGTCTAGAGGAGGGTGACCATGAGGGATTTCATACATGGCATGTTGATAGTCATTATGAAGTAGATGATCCCTACAATGTTTAGTGGAGGTCAAAGGTCATTTGGTTTCACCAGAGGTAAAACTGAAAAATTTGTAGACAAGATATCTCAAGAAGGGAAACATTAATGAATCTCATACTTAAAAAAGGAAATGTATTTAATCTCATATGAAGCATGTAGGTGCCCCATATTGAGTAGATGGTCCATATGTTTTGGTTGAGGTCAAAGGTCATGTGAGGTCACCAGGTCGGATTGTGAAAACTATGTTAACATGACATCTCAAGAAGAAAAATATGTATGAATCTCATGCTTGCCATGTGACAGGGGGAAAGGGGACTCAATATTAAGTATATAATTTCTATAATATCTGGTGTAGTTCAAAGGTCATTTGATGTCCCTAGAGGTCAAACTGGAAAAAAAAACTGTGTTAAGTTGATATTTCAAGAAAAAAATCTATTATGAATATCATATGTGGCCTGTGGGTGACCTGTAATGATTGCAAGCTTTCTATTTCTTGTGGTGGAATTCAACGTTAGGTCATTTGAAGTCACCAGGAACCATACTGTTTAAACCATGTTAACATGATTTGTGAAGTATGAAACATGTGTGGGTCTTATATCTGGCATGTAGCACCCAAAATTAAAAGCAACAAGGTGATGTATGAGTATGACCTTGTTTACTGGTGTTAAGCTGTATGATATATGTATGACTGATATATATCTAAATTTAAGCATGGTGACTTAACAATGATCTGCCAACTTGAAACCATTACACTTAACTTTTATCTCAGTGGCAAGGAATCAAGCCTTTGGCTTTCTGGTTATGATGCTAATGGTTGATGCCATAGTTTGATTTCTACCAGTTCCTGGTGTACAATGACAAAAGCAAATCTCAAATGACATTTCAACAGAAAATTAACCAACCCACCCAAAGTAATGACAATTTCACATGCTGTGGAAAGTAATGTAACTATATAATGCGTGGCAAGATTCTGTTAATTCTTGTAATAAGAAATAAAATTTGAAATTGTTTATTAAGTATACTTTCATCACACAAATGAAAAAAAAAATTTTTTTTTGCAAGAGCAGAAAAAATAGTTTGTGTGACTTGGCAACACCACTGTCTTTATCCCTACACTGCAACACTGACACACGCTTACATTACACAGACTATAGTACACTGTGTAGAACTGTAGTTCATTATACATGCTAATGTTAGAACTCACATCAGCTCTTAATAGAAGGATGAAGTGGTACTCTTAACCTTACACAGTCAAACTTGAAACAGTACCGCTGGTTGTTTGTAAAAGAAAACATAGATGCAAATAGACTTAACTCTTACTGTATCCTTTGTAACCTGAATATACAGAGGGAATTAATTAAGACATCAAGACAAAGAGATTAAGAGCAGGATCTCTTGTGAATGTGGTCACTATACTTAGCACTTGTACTAGTACCAGTTCTGCAATTGATCTGGAAACTGTGATTTTGTCTGTTGTCTAAGAAAGTTGGGAGAGAGCTAACAGTATCTTAGGTGTTGGTGATTTTTGATGAATATACCTATATATTTGCAGACAATTCTCTTTTCAATTCCTGTTTTGGTCAGTTATTGAGGCAAAGAAAGGAGGACTGAGTGCATCTAATGAAAACACAATGGTAATTTCTCAAGACTTTTGCAGGGAGTGTGTTTTGGAGAACAGAGGATTCTTGCACTCATCCTGCTATAAGATTGCACAGAACAAGAGGGCATATATGTAGTTACTTTTGGATAGTACTGTAGATTATAGTTTTTTGGGGGCAGTATAGGCTAACAGTAGAGACATGGGCCAGTGAGTTATTTGAAGCCCTAAAAATCATTTGGAATTGCCAAAGGTGTTTGCAATACAGTCTAGTCCTCGTAGGCCTAATGTTCAGGCAAATGTAGGGTATATGCAGTTTTTAACAGAACTGGGGAAGCCTCAAAGTCAAAACATGTTTCTGTACTGAGGCTTTTGGTTTATGTTAGTGTGCATCCCATGTGCAATGACCTAGACATGTTACTTATGTGGCTTTTTTATGTCTTTTTTGAACCGTCTTCTTTTTTTTTAAAACAAGAAAATGGCTACTAACATCATGTGTGTGAAAAAATAATTGGAAACTTCTTGAAATTTTGGGCAATGCTGTCTCAACTAGCTTTTTTTCAGAAAATGTGTTAGATTATAAGTCTCTACTTCTGGTTTACTCCAAAATCCGTGGGTTTGCTTCTTCTTTAATGTTGGTACAGTCTTATAATGTGAATACTCTGTAAGCCTTCTAGTGTCAGGATATTGAGTTCTTAGGATTAAATATTTTGACATTCTCCTGTGGATGACTGCTTAGGAGGGTTATTTCATTGCAACTCACTTAGAATTTTAAAAGTGACATCATAGTATTACAGTAGGTAACAGATAGCCTGGAATAATTCATCATATAAGTGGCTGTGCAGAAAATGTATGCAAGGCTTGTTCTGCTCAATTGAAAAGCAACTAAAGCAGTTGTAATCCTAAGAGCCATCAGGTCTGCATCTGTGAGATGCTGGAGTATGTTGAGAGCAAATTTACAATTCAAATTTCTTGTAATATTCTTGGCATCAATATTCATCTCCGAATGACCAAAGGGATTTTGGCTACTGGCTGAGAATATTGATGTAAAGAAAAAATGGATTGTAAAATGCAATTTGGAGTTCATTCTTGGATTTTATACCACTGGAGTACTTGAAAAGATGTTTTGCATATTTTTGAACTTTTGTATGCCTGTGTGACTGGCTTTATGGCCTCTCCTTAAAACAGCAAGACCCCTTAGTGTGAGCAGACTAGCTTCTTCTCTGCAGGTTATGCATCTAATGAAGAAAGTGCAAAGAGAGTTGCCATTTATCTGGGCATGTAGACTGCACAAGGTATTCACCACATAATGTACTGTTACAGGGGAACTTTTGTTTGCTGTGCCTTGTGTTACTGTGCATATCATATCTCACGCTTATCTTAAAATGTCAATAGCATTGCTTAAAATTACTTTTTTTCACAGCAGTGATTTCAGATGTTTCTAATCATACACTTAAAACAACGAGTAATTTTTTTGGATATCCAGCAGTAAAAAATCAAAGGCAAAACAAATTTTGTCATTAAGGTTCATGAAAGTCCATCTTCGTAGTGAATAGAGTCAATGGACTCTCTCTTCTCTGTGCATTCATACTCTCAATGTTTCTAAACCTTTCTGGTGGGAATATCATGTTTTAAGTTGTGCTAAGTACTGTAAGTTCAGACATGTGTCATTCATTGGATTGATCATCAAATGTGAGTTCTGCCAAGCTAAATATTTCATTGAGTTCTCTTAGCCTTTAATTTTTTTCTCTTAACAAAGAACATATAAATTATTTATGTGCAGTACCTGCCTTGTTTCAACTGTCTCCTGAAACATTCATTCTCCAAGACTTCCTTGTTCAGCTTCAAACTGTGAAAGTAGGACAATTAAATAATGTCCACATTTTCTTAGTCAGTGACTCTCAGTAGGTAAGCATGCCACAGCAGTTTAAATACAACCATTTTCAGTTTGTGAAATTGTTCGTATATTGCATTAGAGATTATTGCACATGAGTGACTTGTGTTTTTGCTCCTGTGTGAGATTTGCTGGTGGCAGATGCTGTTGTTTCAGGCTGAGAGTGTGTAGGAACATGGATGATTAACTGCCATTATTGATGGCGATGTACTCAGGATGCTTGCAAAACTAAAATTGTCCCAATGTTCTTGTCAATCAGTGGCTGATTTATGTCAGTTTTGTGCAGTGCAAACATGTTGCTGCTCCACCATTATTGTGCTTTATGCTGTCTGAATAAAATGCAAACTAAGAGGCTGCAGCCTGAAGGGAAAAACTGGTAGCGTTTGAAAAGCGGTTGAGAATGGCAGTTAATGGTCTAGGGATGGTCTGTCTTTTATCTTAGCTAATACCTTAGGGTGCATTTTCTGTGTGCAGTTGTAGAATTTCTTTTTAGGCAACTAGGATAATTTGGAAGGTGAACTTAACATTACAGTTTGGGGGTCCTAGGGGTTCTGATGTACCGTAAATGAAGCTTTTAGTTGTCAGTTGTCAGCAAAAAGTGTACAGTGTTGTACATCATGGTACCATTTCTAATAGCCGTAAGCATCACTGCAACCTATTACCTGCTGATCTGTTCATGAGTGTCTAGATTGGTCTTGACTTACTCTAAGCAATTTCATGCATCAAGAATGAAGTCTTTGCCATTTGATCTTATTTCTTTATCATAAGAGAGAAAGAGTTTAATAGGCTGCTTTAAGCAGACTCATCTGACAGCAATAATTTGTTTTACAGAGGATTTGGGACTACACATAAGATGAACTGTATTCACCCCCACCAAGGGTAATTGAATGTTTACATAAAACAGAAAAAATGTATTTGAAAAGTGTAAACAGTTATGATAACGTGTACAAACAGTTCTAAAAAGCAATACAGTGTACAACTGCATGAGACAAGAACAGTTCTATCACAATGACCCAATCAGTCAAGCTCTGGCAACGGTAATTTATGCTATGATAGTTATATATGTTGTGGGATAAATGAGGAATGTTGATTGTTTTGGCCAATGGCAACTGTACCCTGCCACTTTGATGTATTCAGCTGCTGTATCTAGAAGCACATGGAGTGGGTGGCCACCATGCATAATCTTGTCAAGTTTTGCCTCTATAAGCTGTGGGTAGTGTAGTCAGTACAGTGATTTGATATATAGCTTTTCTCTCAGTCTGGAATGAAAGATATACTTGAAACACATGCTACAGTAGGTTTAATTCAAAGGACAAATGTAGCTGCCCTCTTTTGAATGATATTTACCCTTGTATCCTTGTGTGTGTAGTTATAACTCCTCAGGTTACCCTTTAAATATGCCATTTTCACATTTCAAAACATGTAGAGCACTTGTAGAGGAAAAAAGAGGATATTGTAAGATTTTTCTGATGTTTCAAGATGAGATTGGTGGTGACTGCTTATACCCTTTAAGGAAAGCTAATAATGAAGAAATGACAGGATACTCAAAATACTTCTTCGTAGACTCATTGACAATTTGACATTTTAACAATAGTTTATTTTGGAGTCGCACATTAATGACTTTATCAAAATGGTGGAGCTAGCTTCAATCTGGGAAGTTTTTGTCAGGGACTCTGGTTAGCACACTCACTATTGCACAGAAACCTAACAGCATGAAGCACTGTACATGATGCCAAGGGACTTCATCTAAAAGAGATCAGTCATGTAGACCAAAAGAAAAAATCATAGAGCTTTTCTGTAGGACAACAAAGGATCAAGAAACAACACTTAGGAGGGGGATACATTTTGTAGCCATAATATTAAAAAGAAGTGTACACTGCTTATATGAGGGGTTGCATGTATGGTTTGTTGCAGACTTCAGCACCAGGCATTGTTCCTTATAACTTGCTACCTGGAAGCAGTCAGCCTGTGACTCTTAGAGAATGCAAGGCATTTAGAGTGCTGCTCTTTAATATGAAATCCCTGGGAGTCGATTCGATACACATGAGAGTGCATAGTGACAAAATGTGATTCAATCCCACAGAAGGTATATCTAGGTTAAGAATATAATTGGGATAATTGCATACCCGCAAAATTACCTATAAAAAATAGTAAAGGCTTAGTTTGCACTCTCCTGATGAAAGAGTGTTACTTTACAGAAATGGGAACTCGAAGAAGACTTCACTGTTAAACTGATACAGAAAGAAAACATGAAATGTGAACCTCGTGTCTGATGGAGATTGTACTGTATACGTTCATTGGCTTAGAGGGAAGCAAAGTGTCAATGTTTGACAAAATACGTTCCTTGAAATTAATGCTCTTGAATTTCCCTTTGAGAGAAGATGTGAACATAATTACATTCAATTTTTGTTGTGCTGTCTGTGTATATGTGTGTGTGTGTGTGTGTGTGTGTATGGGGGGCAAGGAAGTGGTGGCTGCGAAGGGGAGAGCAGAGGGAGGGAAGAGGGGGAGAGCTTAATAGTTCAGTGCATTAAACTCAAATGACAAAAGTCTGCCCTCATATGGGAAGGAAGTGTCATGATTTAATTGATTCCTTGCCCAAATCATGAATGATGTAAGTGTGTTTCTGTTTGTGATTCTTAGCATGTAAACACAATATCTCAAGGTAGCAATGACAGGTTCTCTTCATACTTGATATATAGATTTGCCATATTGAGAGGAAGTATCCTGTTTTTTTGATGTAGGTCAAAGATCATTGGAGGTCACCAGGTGTCAAAAACTGAAAACCTTGTAAACATGAATGTACAAGATAGCAATGTTGTTTACTTTCTGTATGTGGTATATGGATTTATCACATTGAGAGATAGAACCCTATTATTTTTTAAGTAAGTCAGAGGTCACCTAAGGTCACCAGAGATTGAGAACTGAAAATCTTGTGAACACAAAATCTCAAGGTAGGAATGGTGGATGATTTTCACACTTAGTGTGTGGATTTATCGTACAGAAAGGAAAAATCCTATTGTTTTTGGTGGAGGTCAGAAGTGTTGTGAGGTTATCAGAGGTAAAATCCCAAAGCCTTGTTAACAATATGTCAAGTTAGGAAGCAGGGATGGTTTTCATACTTGGCATGTGGATGGGTTATAGTCAGAACATGAATCCTATAGTTTTGGCAGATGTCAAAGGTTATCTGAGGTCACCGGAGGTGAAACTATGAAAACCTTAGAAATTACTTGTAAACACCATATCTCATGTTAGGAATGGTAGACACTTTTCATACTTGGTATATCTATTTAACATATTAAGAGGAAGAACCCTATAGATTTTGGTGGAGGTGAGAGGTCATGTGAGGGCAGCAGAGGTCTAAAACCCAAAAGTTAAAAAACATGATATCTCAGTGTAGGAAGGGTGGATAATTTTCATAGTTAGTATATGACTATCAATTTAAAAAGATCCTTATTGTTTTTTGTGGAGGTCAGAGGCCATTGAAGTCATGAGAGGTCAATAATAGAAATCCTTGGAAACTAACATCTCAAGTTAGGAAACATGGATAGTTCCTATACTTGGCATGTGTGTGTTATTGTTGGTTGATGAACCCTACCATTTTTGGTAGAGGTCAAAGGTTGTGTGAGGTGACTGGAGATGAAACTATTTAATTCTGAATTTGCTTGTAAATGGATATCTCAAGATACGAATGATGGACATACTTGGTATACAGATTTGTCATATTGAGAGGAAGAATCCCATTGGTTTTGGAGGAGGTCAGAGGTCATTTGAAGTCACTAAATACGATCTCATGAAGGGTAACCTTGATGGATCAAACAGTTGGCTTCCTCCCGTCAAGTTAGTTCTTGCTTTCACTATTGCAAGACTCTGATGGCTTTTTGTTAAGCCTGTGTCAATTCAGGGTTGTAACTCCTTTTCGAAGTACAGTAGTTTCAAGTTTTTGCCTGCAGTCAGAGAAAGCCAGTACAACTTTTCATGAATAGCATTTGGTATCAGAGTGTGTCTGTTGAAAAACCCCCAAAATGAAAGAACTCAAAAATATTTTCAGAGGCAAGGAATCACTAAGCCTTATGGCTTTCTTTTTAAGTTATTGTGGTCATTTCCCATGTCCTGGACATAGTATATGTAGGAGGACAGCTACCACTTCTAAATGAGGGAGATTGGCACTACTGCCTTGGCTGTAGTGGGGAATATTGTGGTCATAACTTATGTTGATTATGGTGGACTTCCTCATCTAAGGTCATATGTCTGCCCCCATCCCCCAAATGAAATTTATACTGTGTGGTTCTCATAATGGAATTTTAAAACAAGAATATGTGAATGACCGAGTAACTTAGATTTTTCTGAGTGATATATGTAATACATTTGTCTTGAGAATCAGAATTTTTCTCTCTAAATATGCATTAGAAACATGTTTTCTTGTTGTCTGCAGTAAACATTAGTGTTTTCATCGGTTCCTAAAATCAGAACCAGGTAATTACTGCCTATTACCCGTCGGGTACCTGATGGAAATGTGATGGCCAAATAAGACCTGTTGTCTCTGCATGCACAATGACTGACAACATAGTACAGAATGAAAGACTGTTGCTTGTAACGATCATTGCAAGGATTCTTATTCAGGTTTTTGTTTTGCTTCTTTCAAGTAAAGGTTTGACATAAAATAGATTCATCATTTTCATTCACCTACCCGCAACTAGACCCTGGTAAATTAATAGCACAGTGGATAGAGGGCGTCCTCTCTTAAATGGTTGGTGAGTTCTGAGAATTATGTAACAATGAGAAAGAATTACCGCCAAACAGTCCCAAAAGTCTTTATCTTTAGGCCAGGTTACGATTGACTTGTACAGCTTCATTTCACTACTACGTAAGCCGTTTTCTAGCTCAATTAAATGTAAATACAATGTAACACATAACTCATCATTAATGTACTGTGGGCTTGGATTTGTTACGTTCGCAATGTTGGTCTATACAATTAATTAAGCAGTCTTCCCAATTCCAGAATTAAGAAAATCAGCCCTCTAATTGGTCAACGACCTTGTGGACTTTGCCCCTTCAGTTCTCAGTGTAAGAGGAAAAATTCCGATCAGTGACTTTATTGTTGTTTATGCTGAATCTCTTTCTACGTATGAACAGTAGGCAAATACATGGAAAAATTATCTGGGCAATGATGAGGAAGGAATGATTTCTTTTTGTCATGCTTTATTTTAGGAATCAGATAATAGATTTGGAACCGGGTAATAACACATCGGGCGGGTACCTGGGTAACCATGTAGCAAGGTTGTTAGCACAGATAAATAAAATTATTGAGGATAACCAACAGATGTATGCTACAAGTGCTTGTGATTGGGAATTCTATTTCACTGTTCCTTACCTTTTATTTACGTATGCATTTCCATAAAAATGAAGACATTCTTATGAAGACATAAAATCAGTACTAACTTTTGTTCAAACCACTATTGAGTAGCTCAATGGTCCACCAACATAGGGCATGTTTTCAGTATACATTTTGTACAGAAAAGTGTGGTGTTAATTCCCTTTAGTATTCTCAGGTTTAAGCTATGGCATACACCTGCACCAGTCTTGTTGTTTTGTAGTTGCAGATATCATTAGTTAAAGATATCAGAGATGTGACAGATTTAGCACTAAGGATATTACAGTTGCCATAGCAACACATTACATTTCTGCAGCTTAGACAGATTGATGTATGACATTATCTTTGCATTTGACAAAATGTGAAGAGTAAAGATAAAGGTTAGTGTCATTGTAGCCTTTGTTTTGTTACAGTACATTATCAAACTTGTGTTTTTACTGAATTTTTCAGTACATTTGAAGGTTTAGTCCTTTTATCAACAATCTTTCTGTAGGAACACTACCAAATAGAGTCGCTGCCACCTTTTCGTTCAAATTGTGAGTGTGTAAGTAGATACCTGGAATTGACATTAATTCTTCCATTGATTAATTCATGATGTAGCATTTGTGAATGTTTTAATTTTTGTTGGCATCCTATCTTCATTAGATAATTACAAGAAGTACATTGTAATATTTTGAGCTGGGTTCTGTACTGTACTGTGGTGCTATACTATGCATTCAAAATCACACTTCCTGCCCCAAAACATAGAACATATTAAAAATGAATTGAATTTATTACAGACTTGCACATTTTTCATAATCCTTGCCATGTATTAAACTGGATGATTCTATTCTGATGGTGGTGGTGTAGTCTTAAGCTATTTGGGGAAAATTGTTTAAGTAACCCACTGCTATTTAGAAGATTTGAGCACATAACTGTATCTCCAGAATATGATGGAAGGAAGGAAGTAGGCAGAGATATTCCAAACAAAGTGTTGATTCCCAACTCAAAGTAGGGGGGGGGGGAGGGGAGGGGGGATGGACTCTCCATGAGAAGGAAAATATCAATGCAGAAGTGCTGATTACTTAAAGTTGTTTTAACAAGAAACATATGTCTTGTACAAGTATGTAACTACTTGTTCATTGGCAGTGTTGTAAAATTTAAGAAGGGAATCACTCTCAAGTATATTCCATTCACAAAGATCAGTGTATTTCCACCACAAGCCATTCTATACAAGTAATTAAATATGAACACATAATGAGCTATTTGAAGGTCATAGATCTATTTATAAGTCAGTAACCATGGTGTGTTCAAATAAGGCAGATATATATATATATATATATATATGTATATATATATGCCTTGATTTCTTGTGCACTTAAAATGTGGAAGCAATTAGTACACTTGAGCATGGAGTGGTTTGCATGAGATAATCCAAGTAACCATTCAGGGAAAGTATTTTATGTGCGTTTACACTGCACATAAAGCAAGGCTATTTTAACAACAATATTTGCTGTAATGCATTCCTGTGTTTACATGTGGACCTCCCAATGGCAGGGATAGCATCTCATATTCACACATCTGTTTAAATATTTTTTTCTCCATGAGGAGACAATTTCCAAAACAATGTAGGTTTAGGTTTTTGGAAACTATGCTTCACTTAAAATATCTTTGTAAGTTATGGTCTAGGATGTGCTCTGTTAGGGCAGCTGCACAAAAAACTTGGCCAGGTAATAATTGGTGGCAAGTTAGCTATGCTAATTATGGGGGAGAGGCATTAGGATTGATAGATTAGTAAATTGAGTACCTTGATCTTTTCTACAGTTAAAAAATGAATCCCTCCATATGCTGTTGATTGAAACAGGATCTAAGAGGTTTTTGGTAAGGAAAAAAGTAGTTATCATGCTGGCAGTGTCTCTTAAAACTGTATACACAGTTGACTTTGAAAGTTGCTTCCATCTGTTTTGAACTGTGAAGTCTAAAAATGTTTTTGTATGTTCACATTGCTTCTATTCACTTAATACTTGATTTCAGAGATCTTCTTTGATTACCTGTGAGACTTGTTGGATTGTCTATAATATTGTACAGGGTGTAAGATTTTTGTTGCTTTGGAGTGTTTTCTGTGATTTCCTTTAATGTTATGGTGCCTGAAAAGTCCTGAAAATACTGTAAGATGCAAAAGCCAGAAATCCCAGGCAGTAGAGGGAGGGGGGGGGGGGAGACATAGGCATACAGAGGTCAATATTTGGGGGGGGGCAGGGATAATTTTTGCCTGAATTTAGAATTTTAGAAAGTTGCCCAAATTTTGATCCCGCTGTGTCGGTTGTCATGGCCTGCAAAAGGGGCATAATTTATTTTCTTGGCTTAATTTATTTTCTTTTCTGTCTCATTTGCCAGAATGGATCCACTATTTTTTGCCTGAATTGGGAGGGTATATGCGCCCCTCCCCCTGCCTTGTACGTTTATGGGGGGAGAGTGGGGGATATATCCCCCTCTTTTTGAAAATGCTCCCATTGACTTTCATGTTTCCACACAGTAACTTTTGCCATAATGGATCCATTATATCACCCCACTTTATGACACAAATCTCCACTACTGATCATATGACCTTGATTTGTCAGAATTAAGATCTGTGGGTACTAAAAAAATAATTTCCAAGGTTGGGAGGTAGCTCTATTAGAATAAGCTATACATACTCTTGTTGCTATTGAAATACTGATAGTTTCCAATCTCACACTAGAATTGTAGGCTTAAATCATGGCTGTATCATTCATTGCAATCAATGATATCAATGATAGTACAGTATGCAGTACCTCAGTAAAAACTCTATGCATCTTCAATATTCTTCAGTTGGTTTTGTTACTGAAAGAAGAGTTTCAACAGTACATTACTTGTTTGGGAAAGCAAGTGGAATGTGAAATAGTTGGTAGCCACTTGTTTTTTTCTGCATTCAGACTGCCAGTGTTATTACACTAGTTTCGTGGAAAGATAAATATCATTTATCCAGGTTCTGTTTACATTGATATTTTTATTTGTCTGTACTTGACACTAGTTTTCACCGGGCATATATTTGTTGCTTATACTTTTTTTGTGTGCAGGTCATGTTTTGTATGAGCAATGCAGAACAGAGAAAGTGCAATCAGGGTCATTCATTTTTTTCATCATTTGCACACAGTACAAAACAATCCTTTTCTACTGACTGAATCTCCTCCTTTCAGAGTGCACTTTTAGAAGTGTAAAGGAGGATGAATTTTCAGAAAAAAAAATCATTTATGTATATTAGCGTGTCACAACCACCTTCAATGTGGTACTTGAATCATTGAATGAACATGTTCAGGCTAATAAATCAGTAATGTACAGTATGCTCTCTGCCTGGAATGCTGTATGTAATCTATGCAGTATAATGTGAGTCCAAACCTGTCCATGATGTCATCCTCACATATGATTGACAGTATGTTTATTGGCGTGGACCTGTCAAGTATGATGAGCAAGTTGCCATTTACCTTTAACCTCCTGTCAATGAAGAGTGGGATGTTTAATACTATTCTTTATTGGCTGTAAACTGTAAGAATACCTATTGCTAGTCTCTTATAAATATTGCATAATATGTTTAATATGTATTGAAATAATATGTTAATCCAGTGGTAAGTTGTTCAAGCAATGAATTGAACATTTATAGCACGCTTTGATTTCAGTGGATTGCCAGCAAAGGAACCATATTTGAAGATAGAAATTACAGTTAAGTGTGTTATGTAAATGGGGCCAGTATAATTGAATTCAGTATCCTGGCTTCTTGAACTCTTGGTATAATATAAAGTATCATTGACATTAACAGTAGGAACAGGTCATAGTGGTTCTGTGATGAGAAAAACTTCTGTGGTATGATATGATAACATTTTGTGTAGTCATTTTACATCAGGTAGAAAGACTCAGCAAGCTGTAAATTTTTACATTGAAGTTTTGATCTTTGTATTTTCAATAATAATAGAAATGTACAATTCATGTCGCTGACATATACCTCTCCCTTGCTATATCTAATTTGCATAAAGCTCGCTTGCTGCACGTGACTCAGAGTAGTTCTTACAGCGTGCCCCCTATGTCATGTACATTACCTTACAAAACTAAATATTGCATACAACTTTTATATAAACATGTGATTGTGAATACCTAGTCATCTTACTGTATAGATGAAGCCATTTTATAGGTTGTGTGACATGCCACCAAAAAGAGCAGTTTCACTTGTGAGCAAGAGTTAAGCCCTCCAGTGAAAGATCTGTTGGAATTGTTACAATATCTTTTACTGTTCTCAAAATATACATCTTCAAAGTTTCATGGTCTCTGAAGAAACTCATAGCCTATGCAGAAATAATAATGTGGAGTGTTGCACAGTATTAAGATTTCTTTTGTTAACCTTATATCAATTATCTCTTAATTACTGATCAGATGGATTACAGTTTGGTGAAAGATATCTATATGTCTTAAGGAAAAAATTTTAACTTTTACAATAAACCCTTTAGGAAATAATTTTACCAGTGTCCTTGGAATTAAGGTTGAAAAAGCAAAGGCTAACATGAGCCATATATGGTATGTCCATCTTTTGATGTCACATATTTTCATATATAGCGCATGTTTATTCATCACACAAGTGTGAAATAGAAATTACCCTGTAAAATGGTCAACATTTGATGGATTTTAATGGGAAATGTGGCTATTTTCTGGATATTTAATGCTTTTTACATCAAATATCCAACTATGTAATTTTCATGTCACACGACTTTTAAAGATGCAACTAATAGTTCAATATCATCTAATGATGGTGGGATGAGATGGTGAGGAATTTAGTCAATACAAAGTTTTACTTGAATTTTGTTGTTGTCAAAAACTTTCTGAACAGTGTTCTTAAGGATTGCTCAGTGTTTGTTGGATTATATTAGGGTTGACAGTCCTTCTTTGAGCTAAATGTCTGAAGTTTGGATCCATTGTGATCACAAAACACTAAATACAAACAAGGTTGTTGGCTTTGATGCTCCAAAGAGGCAACAGAATGACAACAGTGTTGTGAAATATCCACATATGTTGTTGTAACAGTCTGTATAATTTGCTTATTTATGCTACTAGTAGAAATAATTGAACATAAATTAGGCACATGAGACAGTTTCCTGATGAGATTGTGAAAAATAACTTGAATTTTTGAGGAAAGTAAGTCAATTTGGAGATAGCAAGTAATGCTAAACATAGATTGGTGTTAGTATTCCAAGGCAGAGCAATCTCAAAAAAGCCAAATTTAGTGTTGTTGGCATTTAAAACCCCAATATGGCAATTGTAGAGTGTCCTCTTCTGTATCAATGTTTGTTTGTGTATGTTTAATATGCACAGCTTAATGTAATTTGATTGCTTCTTCTGGGACAAGTTTTAGCTGAGTGCATTTTAATTATTCTCATTACCAAAGGTTTTAAAGTGCAAATTTAATACCATGTTTCCTTTCATTTTCTCCCATACAGCTGATCATGAGGGACCTGCACAATGGATAGAAGGAGTAGCCATTTTTTTAGCAATCATAATTGTTGTAACAGTCACTGCATTTAATGATTGGACAAAAGAGAGGCAGTTCCGAGGACTTCAAGAGAAGCTAGAATCAGAACATACTATAGCTGTCACAAGGTCAGGGGAAGTCCTACAGATACCAGTAGCAGAAATTGTGGTAGGGGATGTTTGCATGGTAAAGTATGGTAAGTAAAAACACCTGTTGTAAAATCGATTTAAATTTGGTATGAAAATGTTGCTTAATTATTCAGTTACTTCATTTATCTTTTAAAAGGAGTATGCTCACATCCCAGTTCGAATCAGTTTACCCAGACATCCTGATTCTGGTATGGTTTTTTTTTAATCATCTGATAACTTTTATGGTACTGAATTGTAAAATTACTTCTTGGTTGACCAGTAATATACAATATTTGTGTTCTTAAACGTACACAGCATGTTTGTAATGGAAATAAGAGAGAAACAAGATTTAGATGATGTTGCAAAGTAATGTTGGGACCACTGCTTATTCTCTTCAACTGTCCTTATAAACAGTGTTTAAAAACGTTAAGTAGAAAACTATGCAGTTTATATGTGATGTGTACTGTATGACTGTATGTTTGTGGACTGGGGGAGGGAGAAAGGAGGGGTACTAACCATGCATGGTGCTTATTGTTTTCAAAAATCCTGGAAATTCTTGGAATTTAAAGCTCATGGAAAGTTATGGAAGTTTTTTCTGTTTTAGAGGTCATGGAAAAGTGACATTCTAAAGAAAGATCATGAAAAAGTCATGGCATTTTGCAGAATACCAGCACACTCTACTTACACATGTTATTTAGCATTTACAAAGTGAAGCCAGATTATTGCTGTAAAGTGCTTAGTGATAATGTTGTAAAATTGGTGGATAAGATGACTGCATGGAGAGGTA
The DNA here is from genome assembly GCA_029531755.1 of Holothuria leucospilota. Classification (NCBI taxonomy): domain Eukaryota; kingdom Metazoa; phylum Echinodermata; class Holothuroidea; order Aspidochirotida; family Holothuriidae; genus Holothuria; species Holothuria leucospilota. The sequence goes on from CM055962.1 coordinate 45,349,731, forward strand.
GAGGTCTATAGGTGTTGAAGATTCTGTGCATGGTTATCGTTACGATTTAGTGTGATCTTAAAAAGTAGTGTAAGAGTCTATTTCGCTCCTCCTTACCTCCTATTTACATATGTATACCATTATTGCCTGCAATAACCGTCTGGCAAACCTAATAACACCGCGGGATCCCCTACCCACTGAGGGCGCCCTAGAACCTAGTTCTTCCTTCTCCATTTTGCCTTCTCTGTGTTAAACACGTTCCGACTATCGTCTGGTAAACCTTCCAAGTTTTTCCTCCATCTGATTTTGGATCGTTCCAGTTCCTCTCTCCTTACCGTGGGAATTCATCTTTCACCATCCTCTACCAGAATCATGAGTATCCTTTCTTGTTTTAGCCGAAAATTCTTACTAGAATTTTCTCTGTATCTTAGCTGGAGGTTTTTCGCCTTTTGCGCGATCCTCCTCTATACTTTTGTACAGGTACCAGTCTCGCGGCGCCATTTTGTTTTTTGCGTCTCTCACCCAGGGCCCCCGTTTTCGGTCTCTGGGTTGACCTTCCCACCCCCTTTCCCCTCCCAACTGGTCTGTTTTTCTCCAGTTTATGAATTTTCTTAGTTTCGGCGTTTCTGTCCGGCAGCTTCATTTTGTATCTTTTTCAGGTTTGCTGCCTTGTGGTTTAGCTTCTTGCTACTGCGTCATTAAGTCCGTATTATTATCTGTTGTGCTAGCTTATCTGCACTTTTCGCTACTGCTAGTTTTGCATTATGTGTTTTTCGCTATTTATTAGCTTTTAGCTGTCATCTTATGTTTTAGCTAGTTTTTGCTAGACTTACTATCATTTTATGTCGTATTTCATGTTACCTCCTCCCGGGCCTCGCCCGGCTGCTGTGGAATGGTAAGTCCTCGGCTTTCCGGCTTATCCGGCTTTGTTACCGAGGTCTATTCAGGTATTGTGTGGTCTTCGGACCGTGGCTGCCGAGGCTAGGTAAGTCCCTCGGCTTATCCGCTTTCATCATTTGTTCTTTTGCATGTGGACTTTTTCCTTATCGCTTTTGTACAGACTCTGATTCTTCCATGCAACGTTTGCCGATCCTGGACGTCCAAAGAATGGGACTTACTCAGACAAAGAGCCGAGGAAAGAGGGAAATCTATTCAGAAGAGGAAAAAGGGTGCTAAGCAGTCCCAACCGACTAATTCTCCCTCTAAGAAATCCAAAAACCGTGGCTCGGGTTCCAGCAAAATTAATCCCGGCCCTAAGGATAAATCCGGTATAGGTTCTGCCCAGTCAGACCTCCCGGAAGTTCAGACGATTGAGTCCGGTATAGGCTCTGCTACGGCTTGCCTCCCGAGACTCCGCTCTGCCCAGTCAGACCTCCCGGAAGTTCAGACGATTGAGTCCGGTATAGGCTCTGCTACGGCCTGCCTCCCGAGACTCCCCAGGAGCCGTTCTCAAGAGAATTCTAGTCCAGGCTTGACTCTAACTCCCGATACAAGAGATCTCAGGGATTCCAGAGATGCTAACTCCGGCTTGCCTACCGTCTCTATCAAGGGCAACGCTCCACTTGACACAGCTCTCCACTCCTCGGCTCCAACCGCCGTCACCGACCAACTCCAGAGAGCTCTTTTAGTCCGGGAACCCTCGGACGCCAACGCTCTGGTTCTCTCCTCGGACATGAATTCCAACATCACTAGAGATTTCGAGGGCTTTTCCGACCGAAGCCGCTCCAGGGATCGTTTGAGGTCCAAGAAAAAGAGGAGAAGACGGCACTCTTCCTTTTCCTCCTCCTCCAGTCCGTCCATGAGCCGCCGCCATCGCAGGAGACACCGTCAGCCGGAACCTGCGTCCGTTCCTACCGAGGCCATCTCTCAGCTGGTGAACCTCCTCTCTCAGTCCGTCGAGCGGTTTTCACCTCAGGCCCCCGCTACGTCGTCCACGGCTATTTCGGGGCCCACTCAACCCACAGACCCGACCGTTGAACCTCTGTCGGATGAGGAAAATGATTTCCCTGATGAAGCTAGATCTCTGGCCTCCCAAGAGGATTTCTTCCTGCACACCGAGGCTCGGGTAAATTCAGGAGAGTCGGATGACGACATCCCGCTCATGGGTACAAGCATTTCCAAGGAAGCTTTCGATAAAGCTGTGGAAGTTATCAGGAGACAACTGGGCTTTGATGCCTCTTCCCCTCCGGAACCGTCGTCTTCTAGAAAATCCCACCTGTCCCTCAATAAACCGGTGACTCCTCTCAGATCGTCTATGCCAGTTGACGCGGAGTGTTTTGATCGGTTCGAGGCCCAAGCCAAGGCTAAGAAGTGGCGTGCCTACCTCAAGAGACAGGCGTCCGACTTCCACATAGATGACGAAGACTGGAAAGCCTTCTTTTCTTCCCCGTCCTTACCTGATGTTTGCCTCGACAAACTAAAGGCCTCCGCCGCCGTGGACCATAGGGGAAAATTTCGAACCTCGTCTACCAAGAAATCCTACCTTTCTCTTCAAGGAATTGATTTGGCAGCCAGAACTGGTATGAAGTTTGCTTCTTCGCTTCTTTTGATCGCCGAGGTGCTTTCCAAATCTTTCAGACAAACCGGAACTGAGGAAGTCTCCCGTAAGGACACAGGGGCCTTAGTCAATATCCTTGGACCAGTCGCCAGACTTTCTTATGATCAGTTTGCTAAAGTCGCCGTTAAGGCTTCTTCTGATAGACGGGAGCTGGTCCTCGACAGTATCCGCTGGCCTTCCGATGACATAAAACGCCGATTCATGGAACTTCCGCTCTCTGGTCCGGACCTTTTCGCTGGGAAATTTGAAGAACAGCTTCTCACCGAGATCAAAAGACGCAAGGACATCAATAAGGCAGATTTCAACTTTCCCCGGAGCTCGTCCTCTTCTACTAGAACCAGAAGGTCTTCACCCAAACCGTCTTTCCGTCGCCCATCTAGACCGTCCGCCTTTCCGTCTAGACAGCAGTCTATCCAGGGCCGCGCTCGTGACAGACCGAGGATCCAAGCCCCCGGTAGGAACCATCCCAAGTCAACCTCTACCAACTTCAGCCGTCGGCCGTTGAGAGGCTCTTCCCGTGGTGGTTCTCGAGGCTTCGGACGTTCCCAGTCCAAACCCTAGGGAGGCCCACCCTACCGTTCCACTCCCGGCGGTAGGGGGGAGATTGTTGAAACATGCCAACAATTGGGAGATTTTGTCGCCGGACCCTTGGGTTCGGCGCATAGTTCAGACGGGTTACAAGATAGAATTCTCCAGGATCCCGCCTTCTTCGGGTCGCTTCAGGTCAACTCCGGTGCCCAGAGTTCGGGACCAACGTCTAGCTCTAGAGAAAGAAATCTCAGATCTTCTTCAGAAAGGTGCAGTGTACATCGTCTGAAAGAATTCTCAGGTCAAACTCCACCGGTCCTCCTTCTTCCTCAGTCCCACCCAAGAAACCCGACACCTGGAGACCAATCCTAAACCTGAAACCTCTAAACAAGCTGTACATCCGTCCAAAAAGGTTCAGAATAGAGACCCTTGCCATAATCCTCCCGTCTCTTCAACCCGGATCCTGGGCAACATCGATAGATCTAAAAGATGCCTACCTTCACATCCCCATCCATCCGTCCCATCACAGATATCTGGCGTTCCGGTACAAGGGGATAGATTACTGCTTTCGGGCGATGCCGTTCGGCCTCTCAACTGCCCCCAGAGTTTTTACACGAGTAACAAGAGTGATTCTGGCTTTCCTGCGAAAAAAGGGAATACACGTTTACGCCTATCTCGACGACTGGCTTCTCATCGCACGTTCGGCCAACGAAGCCTCCCACATCACAAGCTTCACCCTCTCGTTGTTAAGACATCTAGGCTGGGTGGTCAACGTGGAGAAATCGTCCCTCACTCCAAGTCAAAGGGTTACTTACCTAGGGGCAGTCCTGGACCTTCGCTCAGGCGTTGCTTACCCTACCCCAGAGAGAGTTCAGACATTAACGGACATGGCTACTCAGATGTCATCCTTCCAGTCAGCTCCAGCCAGACTCTGGCTCCGACTCTTGGGCCTCATGGCCAGTATGGTGGATGTTATCCCGTATTGCAGATTGTTTATGAGGCCGGTCCAGATACATCTCCTACAGTACTTCGCCCCATCCGGCAGTCCTCTCTCGAAAGCTGTCCCATTGAATCCGGACGTCTTGAAACACCTTCACTGGTGGACTCTTCCACGCAATGTGGCCTCGGGGAGACTCTTCGTGGAAACTCGCCCCAAATCCACTATCATGACAGACGCCTCTTTGTCAGGCTGGGGAGCAGTATGGGAATCAGCCACGACCTCCGGCCTTTGGAACACCTCCCAGTCGAAACTCCACATCAACCTCTTGGAGATGAAGGCGGTCCTCCTAGCAGTCACCCACTGGAAACACCACCTCAAGGGGCACCAGCTTACAGTCCTGTGCGACAACTCGACCACAGTCTCTTACATCAATCGCCAAGGGGGAACGAAGTCCCACTCTCTTTGTCAAAAAAACCTGGGACCTACTTCACCTATGCAGACTCCTCAACATTTCCATCAAGGCGACCCACCTTGCAGGCCAGGAGAACGTGATGGCAGACGCCCTCTCCAGGGGAACCCTTCAGGAAACAGAATGGTCTCTGTCCCAGGCTTGGGCCAACCACATATTCAACATTTTCGACCGTCCGATGATAGACCTCTTCGCATCCCCGATCAATGCCAAGTTACCAGCCTTCTGCACCAGGTTTTTTTTCCATCCACAGGCGTGGGCTACCGATGCTCTAGCAATTTCCTGGGACAATCTCCACGCCTACGCATTCCCTCCGTGGTGCCTAATTCAAAGAGTTCTCCTGAAGCTCAGAGTCTCCAACACAACTCTACTTCTCGTAGCCCCTTACTGGCGGAACCAACCATGGTTCCCGATCCTTCTGGAGATGCTCATAGATCTTCCGTTCAAATTCCCAACCAGGGACAACCTACTCACTCAGAAAGGGGGCAAGATTTGGCACCAACGACTTCAACATCTTCACCTTGCAGCTTGGAAACTTTCATCCGACAACTCTCTAGTCAAGGCCTTTCACAAGAGGCTGCAGTCCTTGCCTCGGGGTCCAGAAGATCTTCCACCGACTTACAATTCACGGCTCTCCAGATTCAGAACCTGGTGTTCCGAGAGAAATACTGATCCCATGGAGGCCTCATTAGAGTCTGTGGCCGATTTTCTACTCCACATTTTCAAGGAGGGTAAACAAGTGAGTACGGTTAAGAACTACCGGTCAGCTATTTCTTCTATCCACGAGGGCTTCCCTGACGGCTCAACCATTGGTTCGAACAACGCCATTAACCACCTTCTCAGGGGAATGTTCAATGAAAGACCTCCGCGCAAACGTCTTAGTCCTTCCTGGTCCATCAACGACGTCCTCAACTCCTTGTCTTCCTCTCCGTTTGAACCCATCCACAACACTTCACTCGAACTTCTGACTCACAAGACCCTCTTCTTACTGGCAGCAGCTTCGGCCAGGCGCCGTAGTGAACTCCACGATCTAACAACTAAAAGAGGGTTCATCCGTTTCAGCCACAACGGAGTCTACCTGATTCCAGATCCCACCTTCCTGACTAAGAACGAGACAGCCTCATTCTCGCCTGGTGAGATCTACCTCCCAAACATCTCCTCTGCTTCCTCGATTAGGGAGGACAGAAAGATTTGTCCTGTCCGGGCTTTAAGATGGTACATTGAGAAGACTAAGAACATTAGATCCTCAGAGAGATTATTCCTTATTCCCAGATCTCCTTACAACCCGGCATCTAAAAGACACCCTCTCCAGATGGATTGTCAACCTTATAACTCCTCACATCGACAATGACGACCCAGTCCACGCACACCAGTTACGGGCTCATGCCACTTCTAAAGCATGGTTCAACGGGGTTAGTCTATCAGATATCCTCAAGGCCGCAGCATGGAAAACCCCATCTACCTTTGTGTCGTGCTATCTAACAGACGTCGTCTCTAACAAGGGTGCCTTCGCCAGATCAGTCTTGGGAATCTCGGATCAACATCGTCGTCCGGTCCTCCCACCATCTTGCCGGTGCTAGTCTGAATACATATGTAAATAGGAGGTAAGGAGGAGCGAAATAGACTCACCAAAACTCCCTGGTTTGGGAGTCTATGAGCTCCGATACTTACCTCCTATTTACGTCCCGCCTCCCGCCCCTGGGACTCCGATGTTATCTAACCTCCTGACGGGCTCAACTTCCGGGACATCGCCTCTCGCTCCAGGCTCTCTCTCTATTTGATGGTGCCTTTTCGGTCAACTCCTCGAGATACTTACCAGTCCTTCTCTCTCTCAACCATGACTCTCCTCGGGGACGACTTCGCTACTCGGGCCTACCAAGACCTTCAGCTTCCCACCGAATCCTGATGAGTCCTATTGATTCCTAATGAGACCTAGGGAAGCCTATTGAGACCTATTGAAGCCTATCCAGTCCTTCCATTGATTATGACGAATCTAGGAGTCCGACGTCCTTTTTCAGGGGTCGAATTTAAGCCCATGGTACAGTCCGAACATAGACTCCGAACATAGACGTTGGACCTCTCACCGCCTACTTCTTATCAAGAGTGTCTCCTTCAGCCTCCAGACCTTCTCTGGACACGTCAGCCAGGCCTCTGTCAGACACCAAGACTCTACTATAGGTGAGATAGGGCGTTCTCGCCCCTTCGTTTGTATCTTGTGTGTATGGGGATCCTTTTGGGGGGTTGGGTCCTTCGTTCCGAGTTTTCTGACTCGGAGCGGCAAAATGCAGAAGGAAGAACTAGGTTCTAGGGCGCCCTCAGTGGGTAGGGGATCCCGCGGTGTTATTAGGTTTGCCAGACGGTTATTGCAGGCAATAATGGTATACATATGTAAATAGGAGGTAAGTATCGGAGCTCATAGACTCCCAAACCAGGGAGTTTTGGTGAATTGGTCTTGGAAAAGCATAATCTATTTCACTCCTACTTACCTCATTTATTGCACATCTGAAAATCACTGACATCGTTCTCCCCCTTCGTCATCTGGATCAGTTTCTCAGCTTCCATAATGTCATGGAAAAGTAAAACATTTTCATATTTTTTAACGAATTCTAAAGTATGGTTAGTTATGGCTTGTCGTGTTGATGGCAGGGTTGTTTTGAGCTTGTTGTCATTAAATATGCCAGTAGTTGCCATCATTAAAATATTCATGGAGTGTGATGTTTAAGGAAAGTCTGACTTTTGAGCTTTCCGATAAAACTGCAACAACTGAATATCCTGTGAAAATCAAACTTGATAGGTGTCTCTGCCAAGTTGAGGTCATGAGTTTGGGGTATTATCAGTGCATATCTATGTGAAAGAGTCAGAATACCATAGTCTTTTGTCATGGTAAAGTTAGAACAACTTGTGCCTTGTTTTTATAGTTCATTCTGGAATAATAGCTTTATTTACTCCCCAGTTGAAGCTTTGTTTCAGGTCATAATAAACTGCTTTGTTACTGTGCGTAAATATTGGTCATTACTGTAACTTACTGGTGTTCTTGTCAGACAACCAAAGTGTTCCATTTTTTCTGAGTGGTCAGATATTGTTGTTTTTTATTTGCCTTTTTTGCAATTGTTTAAATAGAAATGTATTGAATTTTGTTAAATATCTTGGAATGTTGGAGAGGGTTGTATGTGAAGTAACAATTTTATTCTTCTATGATTATCTTAAGATGTTTCAACTTTAAAATATTTAAGTGTAGTGTGTAATTTGCATTCTTATCTTCATCATTAAGCTGATGTTACAATATGTTAATAATGCATATTTAATTCAACCAAATTAATATCAAGTAGTGCTCATCTTCTGTAGATTATTGAACATTAAGACTAATAGTTTATGTAAACTTGTCCAGGTTAGTTGCATCATGTTGTTTAACATTGGTCAAGGTTCAGGAAATAGAGGTTCACTTTCACTGCTGATGCTGTTGTACATATGATGTGATGGCTTAAACTTATTCATAAGTATTTTTTTTTTCTTTTGAATGAAACAGAACTATAAAAGCAAGGTGTTTCTGAACTACATCAAAATATGTCTGTTCATTACCTATATTTCCAAATATTTCAATAATTATTGAAGTATTAAAACGCTGAGCTCCAGCCTTTATGTTGTGGACAGCTTTGTAGTCTCCATTTGTCATAAGTAGCCTCTCCTGAAAACTTTAAATATTTAATAAGCTTTGCATACTACTGAGAATAGGCAAAGTCAACTGTCCATTTCAGAAGTTTCTAAATTGTTACTCTACACTTGAAATTCAGTGGCAGTGTTACTTAGACAATTGTCATTATTTCTAGCATGAGAAATTTTTGAGTGATGGGGCAGAAAGGGAGGATTTGCATAGTAGTCACTACTTGTATCTTCATCCTTTATAGATCTTAGTTAGTGTGCACTTTTGTGTTTGGTTGAAATGGTAGTTATTACTTTGTCATGAAATGACACTTTTTCAGTGGCCTCATGGTTCTATTCACAACCCCTCCAGATTTGCTTCTCTGCAAGAGATTTGAAATAATGTAAAATTGTAACACATCCAAGATGAAATACTATAGTTACTTAAAGCTAATTTCCCTTTTGCATTTAAGACAAATTGCTTGACAGTTACCAGAGACGCCTTTTTAAAGGCACCAAGTAGCAGTATCATTCTAATCAAGCATTCAAGGCTTTCAGTCAATCTGGCAACCTATGTAAATCATGTGTCAGCTAGATGATTGGAAACCAAGCATAACCAACCTATATTCTGAGGCCCTGGTAGTTTAACTGCTCAACAGTTCCTTGATGAAGTTGTACTGTTTTTATTTTTATGAGTTGTCTGACTCAGTGCATAGAATTATCAGTATAGAGTGTCCCCTCAGAGAAATATATGAAAGAAGATCAAAAGATGATGTTTCATTACTACAATAACAAAATTAATGCATGTGCCATAAAATCACTTGCATTAATGAATGTCTGTGATTTAAATGCACACAATACTATCTCATCTAAGTGTTTGGGCAGTAGGGAATTTTAGAAGGTTAACTGATGATGGAAGTTTGATATGCAACAATTAAGATTATATATTAGTTAAGTAGTTATAGCTGATCTTGTGATAGTAAGGATGGTGCTAATTCTGTTCTTGTGAATGTATAATCAACTTTCTTTATTTGATAGATACTGAAGACATTTGCAACTGTACTGATAATTCAAGTATTGTGCGATTGTACTATAATCTGTATGTAGCACTACCAGTGATTATCGCTTTTTTGTTATTCATAGTTGCTTATTGTGTGACTGAATTACATTTGACATTGATACTCTGTTCAAATTTGTCTGCAGCAGGTGTTTAATGTCATTACATTACTTCAATCCCTTTATGTACATGTTAAGTCTGAATGGAAAAGTGTACAAGTCCACACAGTTGGTCAGTTGTTGTTGTTTTGTCATGGACTTTTGTCAACTTGAAAATCAAATGCAAAATTAGTGTATATTGTATGATTTTATTCATGACTCAGTCTCAGACTTCCCCTATGTAAGGGCTTGGAATAAGTTTATTGGGCTGTCTTGACAGGTCTCAAATCAATAAATCAAAAGTAAATAAAAATAATAGTGTATAATTAAAAAGGAAGAAAAATTTTGTGTGCATTCAGTACTTACAGATTGCTTATGATACTGTATGGGTTATCTGTAGTGTTTCAACTAACTTGTTTAATGTTGTCACATGTGGCAATTCTAGATTTTTAAGAGGGTGACACCTTTTTGACTTTTTACAACTTATCTCCATTTTTCCCTTACAGATAAATTACTGATCTGTAATAGTTCAGCAGTAATGGCATACAATGGTTTACCATGTGATCAGTTGGGTCTATTTTGCTCTTCCTTACTTCCTGTTTGCATATGTAACTATGTGATTATACTTAAATGTCATCTACCATAGACCCATATATTTTATACAAGATTCCATTATGTATCTTGATATGGGTAACAGCAATAAGATTGAGTAAGTATAAAAAGGCAATTCACCAATTTAACATAAAAAGAATTGTATCCCATGGACAGTGATTCATAAGATGTGCTCTGCAGTAAATTGTTCGTCTTGAAAGTTTTGAAGTAAATTGAAGTCTTACAATAAGAATACAAAGCCATGAAGGTTTTGTCACATGTTCTGTCTTGTTTTCCATTTCTTGTTGGGAGACTTGTCTGCCATGATACGATGTGATCATTGATCAAACATAAATGTCATCATACAGCTATCTGTATTGAGTATCATAGCTAGAGTTAAACCAGATGACGACTCTTAGTTTGTTCTATTTTTGTAGTTTGGAGATAGAATTGTGCTCAGTCCTAGGTCTACTGCAAGTGCATGATTATAAAGACTTGTTTGTTTTTTGAAAGGGTGAAGTCTATTTTTATGTTCTTGTTCAACAAGAGATTACGATCTGCAGTGGAATATTATCACACCCTGCATGTATTTTCTGGTTGTAGTGACTACATGTGGGCAACACTGTTTTAGCTGAAGTAGCCACATTTTCTATAAATTATGAATGCTATGCCACTGAAAGATTTGGTTGCGAAGTTCTATAATTATTTCTGGTTTTGATGAAATCAGTACCTTTTTGCATGCAATTTTTGATATGAAATTCATTGTAAGTCAGCAATGTGCCATGCAGAAAATCTGTCCACTTGAGTTTGAGAGTTACATTGTCCCTGAGGTAAGCAGAGTTTCCAACATGTTAAAATATATGCCTTTCATATTAAGAAATCGTGCATCATCGATGTGTTATACTTGCATCCACTCTTCAGTGTGTGGCCATCACAGTTTGTGTGTGATATATGGTGGAAGTTGATATTGGGTGCATGAAATGTGATTTGAAATCATGAAAGCATATCATTCAAGGAAAAGCTGAATTAGATGGCAGTATTCATGATATGGCACTGTCCTTCCTTAGATTTGTATTGCAAGTGTTAATGGAAGATTTCAAATGTAAGGATGGTCTATCTTACTGTTTATATGAAGATGATATAGAGCACTGAATGTAATGTTTAAGGATGTCCTTACTGCAGTGGAAGGATGGTACAGTGATACAGTAGTCTTCACATTGTCTTTATTTTGATAAGGCCTTTGCTTATTCTTTGTTTGATGAAAGTGTCATTTGTGGGAAAAATCAGGGAAAGTAGTTGTTTATTGCTCTGCATACTTTGTTGACATCCATGTTTCAGTAGACTGCTGGCTGGTAGTGGTTAGGGAAACCTGTTGAAGATTCTGGAAAAAGGAAAAGCTAACAAGGGTGGCTACCATGGAAATTAATTTATTATGGCATAGTGGACTAGCTGTATAAGATAACTTGTGACATTAAATACTGTCATTCCTGTTTCTCATAAAGTGCTTTGGGCAGAGAAGTTTATTGAACTATTTAACACAGACTGGAGTACAGGAAGAGTGTTGTACAAGAATTGATACTTAGCACACCCTGCAAACAGTTTGAACTAAAAGTACAACAGCATGAGCCAAAACTTTGAACAGCTTCCCCAAATTAATCCAAGTAATGATCTATCTCTGTTCCATGTTTGAGTCTGTAGCACAGATTTACTTTGTCTTGAGAAACATGTACCCTTAATTGTACATTTTAAGGACCAGTCTGCATTTGTAGGTGAATTTGAATGGTAAAGAAGAGGTAGCATTTTATGTTCCTTTAACAAAAACATATTTTGAAGAATGATTCTGGCACAGAAGAGCTATTAATGAAGGTCAGAAATGTTAAAAAATGTTGTGTGATGGTAAATGTAACAGCTGTTTCATTATGCAAAAAGCTAGGCCTTGGGATATTCTGGACCCTTCTGAATATTCATCAGTCTTCTGTTTGCAAGCAGTCAACATTTCACCAGTGATGGCCGTATTTTAAGTACATTCAAGCCTAGGCTAGTATGATATTGGTTAGTACCATGGGATTTAGTACGGCAGTTATGAAGATATGTTATGATATTCAAAACTTTATGAACCTTACATTTGGTATCAGGGCTTTGTGTCCATCCAGACCTTGTGTCAGCAGTAGTAACATTGAATGGATAAATAATACCCTGTTGCACATGAAAGAATAAACACCCCAACCCAACAGTCATCAGGGCTCGAAATAACGGGGGCCCGTGGGCCCGATGCTCCTAGAAAATCGCTCGGGCCCGTAACTTCTAGAGGGAAAGGGGCCCGGTTGGCTCCTAAATATTTCAAGTCTAATTGTACAGTCTGCACGTGAACCTCTCCATCCACAACTCAACGATCGTATATCTCGCGAAGCCTGTGTATTCCTATGCTAACAGTCACTAAAAACCTGCGAAATACACATTATTTCTGAAATTAGTTCATGTTGCTCATAAAGGGTCTGCCTTGTCACAACACGGAAGATCACTCACGCAGACATACACCAATGTCACTGAAAAAGCCCGAAAGTTGCTGCAGTATTTCAGTGCAGCATTCACACCATCCTACCATGCTTTACCTATACATAAACAGACAGTGTAGGCGCGCACACGTGTTTGTTTTGAGTGTTTCATATAACAATACATAATTCATGCACGCACCATATATCCATACGTAAATATTTGTTTGAGTCATACTGCGCCCCACGGTCGGCTTGCTGCGTACAAATCAATGGATGGGACGAGTCTATTGTAAACTTTCGTTCATTGGGGTAATGTTCTAGACATCGTTTTTGTTAAATCAAAAAAGTAAAAGGCACACGTACGTGTATTTCACACAAACTAACATGCATGATAAACATAAAAGTACCTATCGTAAACTATTGCAAAGGACGATGAAACAACTGGTAATTTAGCGGTACAAGCAGGTATCGAAAAATGTTATTTTCCATACCATGCCCAATGTTGTTGCGATGTATGTCAACTTTTGTACAGAGCAGGTGCGTAGCCTAATGTGTTACTGTTTGCATGTAATAACGGACCTATTTAACTCGACTTTTGCCTTGCAATGCGTGTCACTTGAACTTCTGCATTTGTACAGTGCGTGGACATGGCCTAATATTGTGTGCATCGGTGTTTGCGTAAATTTCGGCCTGATATCAAACGTATGGCCCTGTATCAAACTTACGATCATTGACTGCGAATTTAAATGCCTCGCTCCGTTCATTGGCAAATTTGGGTGAATTAAAAAGAAAACACTGACATGATCGCTAGATTTTTACGTACAGATTTTAAAAGCTTGCGCATATATACTGGGAATATCATAAGTGAATGATCAACGAGGCCATTAATGCATTACACTGTTGGTTCAGAATAAAGATACCGTTTAAACGGTAAACGAACTTTTATTCCGACCGTTTAAACGTAGGAGATTAAACGGAATTGACAGGCCTAGATGTCAGTCACGAGTAATGTAGGGGGAGCCTCACAAGATCAACTGACGAAGATGGTCAGCGGGAACTGACGGTGCCCTTCATTTTACCGGGTAATAACTTCCGGAGTTACGAGAACATTATGAAAATGTATACTACCCAACATGCAACACGTCTAAGAGGGTGTGGACACAGTGGTTTCAGGCTAGTTTCAGCCTCAGCTTGCCTTAATATTATACCCATACTACATGTTTTCAAGCACGTAAAAAGCACCCGTACATTGTATCAGTCCTTTTTTATTTGTAAGTTTCGGGCCCCTTGATTTCCCATTTGGCCCCTAGATTCCATGGTCTAGGGGCCCGGCAGGCCCCCAAAGGTTGAAGGCTTATTTCGACCCCTGGTCATTGGTGTGGTGTAATGTTGGCCTATTTGTGATTGAAAATGTAGACTTCAAATTGTAGTACATTTCACTTGAATGATGTTCATATTACAGTGAAGGAAGAGTTGGAATTTTCCCATCTTTCAGGTACAGACCATTTCAAAAGACAAATGCAACATTAAATGCACTCTGATAAGATCAAAAGTTTCTATACTGTTATCTTCTCCATGTTTGTAGCTTCTGCCTATTCTTTATTCTTTAGTTTTTTTTTTTTGATAGAAATGCAGGTTGGGGCTTGATAGTATTGATAATAGCAAGCACAAACCAGCTTGCTCTAAAACTTTTACCCTGCATGCATAGAAATTGATTTATAGCAATCAGAATTTGTTTTGAGATGTTCTCAATTAAAAGAAGACTGCATGTGTGTGACATGCTAAGAATAGTGCCATTGAGAGATTTTATTTGTATACAGCAGTGTGTCATGTTTACACCATAAGGTGGCCTACTTCCCTTCAAAATTAGACATTCAGTGGCTAAGTCTGAAAAGAGACTGAGTTTAAAATGAGGTTGCAGTATCCTCATAGTCAAGTACATGTAATATCATACAGAGTGTTTGATGTGTTGTAATTACATGTTGGTGTGTTCTTACATAATACATAACATTCGTGCCCATGGAAATTTCAGTATTGCAGGTCATTTCTTATTAAAACTAGTTCCTGCATGATTTTTGGTTTCGGTGATAAGAGAAACCTATGCAGTCATGATGGCGTGTGTATGTATGTGTGTATGTGCGCACTTACTTTCCATTCAGATTGAGGACCTAAACAATGGATTTCAGGTCCTTAGAAGGAAATACAATAGATTTCTCATGTCCTCAGAAGTTTAACAATAGAGAGTTTATTGTTAAAGTTAGGGTTAAGGAAGCAAACACAATAGAGAAAACAATGAGGTCCTCAAACAGTATGTAAAGCAGGGGTGTGTGTGTGTGTGTGTGTGTGTTTGTGACACTTTGCTCGTTAACACGATATCTCAAGAAGGGAAACTCTGACAGTTTTCAAACTTGGTACATAGATGCCCCATATTGAGAGGAAGAACCCTATTGTTTTTGGTAGGGGTCAAAGGTCACCTGGGGTCACCGGGGGTCAAACTCTGAAAACCTTGTTAACACAATATCTCGAGGTAGGAAGATTGGATGAATTTCATACTTAGTGTGTAGATGCGTTATGGTAAGAGGAAGAACCCTATCATTTTTTGTGGAGGTGAAAGGTCATCTGGGGTCACCGGGGGTCAAACCCTGAAAACTTCGTTAACACGATATCTCAAGAAGGGAAGCTCTGACAGTTTTCAAACTTGGTACATAGATGCCCCATATTGAGAGGAAGAACCTTATTGTTTTTGGTAGGGGTCAAAGGTCACCGGGGGTCAAACTCTGAAAACCTTGTTAACACAATATCTCGAGGTAGGAAGCTTGGATGAATTTCATACTTAGTGTGTAGATGCATTATGGTAAGAGGAAGAACCCTGTCATTTTTGGTGGAGGTGAAAGGTCATCTGGGGTCACCGGGGGTCAAACCCTGAAAACTTCGTTAACACGATATCTCAAGAAGGGAAGCTCTGACAGTTCTCAAACTTGGTACATAGATGCCCCATATTGAGAGGAAGAACCTTATTGTTTTTGGTAGGGGTCAAAGGTCACCGGGGGTCAAACTCTGAAAACCTTGTTAACACAATATCTCGAGTTAGGAAGCTTGGATGAATTTCATAGTTTGTATGTAGATGCGTTATGGTATGAGAAAGAACCCTGTCATTTTTGGTGGAGGTGAAAGGTCATCTGGGGTCACCGGGGGTCAAACCCTGAAAACTTTGTTAACACGATATCTCAAGAAGGGAAGCTCTGACAGTTCTCAAACTTAATACATAGATGCCCCATATTAAGAGGAAGTACCCTATCATTTTTGGTGGGGGTCAAAGGTCACCTGGGGTCACCGGGGGTCAAACCTTGAAATCCTTGTTATCACAATATCTCGAGGTAGGAAGATTGGATGAATTTCATACTTTGTTTGTAGATGCATTATGGTAAGAGGAAGAACCCTATCATTTTTGGTGGGGTTCAAAGGTCATCTGGGGTCAACATGGGCCAAACAATGAAAAGCTTGTTAACACGTATCTCCAGGTAGGAAGCCTGGGTAGATTTCATACTTACAGTACTATGTGGATGTGTTATGGTGAAAAGATGGACCCTATTGTTTTTGGTGAAGGTCAAAGGCCATCTGGGGTCACCAGAGGTAAAAAAGCAAAATTTCCCAAGAATTCCCAAGAGTTTTATATGGGTTCAGCAGAGGTCAAAGAGCAAAATTTTCCAAGATTTCCCAAGATCGTCATCTGGGGTCACCAGAGGTCAAACTGCAAATTTCCCAAGAATTCCTAAAATTAAATAGGAACACAGAACTGTATTTTTCCAACATGTTAAGATAGCTTTTGACCATTGACTGAAAGATATGGGACATCATGGCATTATTTGGAATAGAACATATATCATCGAAACCTCAATGCATTTTTGCATTCTGGTTATTAAAACTGTTTACTACTATCTCAGTGTTATAGCTTTTATGTGCTACTTTGGCTTCTGGAACATACATAGGATAAGTAGTGAAATTTTCACAAAGGATAAGTCCCTGCTACAGGTTAAAAATTGCATTTCTTCAAAGTGTACTGTGAGCCCCCCCCCCCCCCCAGTTTCAGTAAGTTTGAAGGAATTGTTAGTTGTTTCAGTTGTTTGTCATTTAGAAAAGACTGTGTGGTCCTAAACGTACATTGTGTGACTGTCAGCTTGCGATTGTGTCACAAGTTGCATTTGTGATCACAGTAGAAATGGGTACAAAAAGGATGGGACTATAACAGTTACGTGTATGTATTAGAAAGGGTTGTGGGCATATAAAGTGGCTGCTGCATAACTGTGGACATGCCTGCAAAAAGCTGGACGCAAAGATGCATTGCGTCCGCGAAAATCATGCTGCAGCTAGAATTTTTCATCTCAGTCCCAAATTAAGTAGACCAGGTGAGCGAGAAATTTTGGTTTTCAAAGTACGTGTGCCCGAGAAGTTTTGCAAGTTTTGCAGCCATGACAGTGGATATATCAAATAACATCCCTACATCTCTAAATACAGATGATGATTGCACTGTGATGTAAATTCCAACAAAAGCATCAGTCTGATTAGTCAGTGATGATTTGTACAGATCACTCAGTGTAGAAAGCATGGACATCTCACACACAGCAGTGTGTGGTTATGGCCTTCAGCAGTTTAATTTTTTATTTTATTCAGAAGTAGGAGAAGCCTATGGGTTTAATTTAAACTCAGTACTGGCCATTGTAGCTGCTTTGTCCAGACAGTGTACCAGAGAGGTGTGATTTTCTTTTTAATTGGAAGTGGGGCTGGAAGCTAGAAACATTAACTTCTTAGGGAGAAATTTTACTATTTGGGGTTGAGGTTTGTTGCCCATTATGAACCTAACACAGTGTTTTGCTGTTGTAAGGAAGGCTGCTGACTAGTTTTAGTACCATGCTTAGAATGGTTGGCTGTCTCTTCGTTGGAAGTTGCAAGTACGGTCCTTGTCAGTCCTTATGTATGTTTTGTTCTATTTCAGTGTATGTTAAAGTATTTGCCAGTAGAATCAAGCACTTAAAATGTAAGAATAAAGCTTGTTTGAAAACTGTTGTTCATGCTTTGTATGATTATCTGGAGTGTTCAATATGCCAGCAAGTTTAACTTGGGAGTTTTTTACCAGCAAGAGTATCCGACCTTTTGTGGCTGTATAGTTTGAAATAGATCAATTGGACTAGGCTATAGAATCATGAGGTATTGACACTTTTATCGAGTTTCATTTCAAAAACCTGTGGGCACTGGGATTTGATTTTTAGCAGACTTACTGTTTACAGCAAGCCAGAGATTGGTGTAGTTAAAAATGTACTTACATGCTTCACAGAGCTAGACTGTTTCCATGAGATGCCTGCATCTGGCTTGTTGCTTGTTAGTTCGTTGACTCTAAAAATAAGGTAACTCCTTGCTTTATATTTGGTATGCATTGTAACTGTTGTGAAACATCATGAAACATGCATGATTAAAACAACATTGGATAGCTAAATCTGATGTTTTATCATATGGTTGGGGGACTGCATCTACCCTACAATTTACTGTAATTGCTAGTTATATGAACTGAATGGACGTGTTCTCCTTTAACTGACATGGAAATGTATGATTGTCCTTCATATGTCTTTCCTTTCATCGTCTATTTTTCTCTGTTCAACATTGTGTAGTACACAAATACAGTACAATGCTCGAACCATTGCTTTCAAGTAGCAACTGTTGGTGAATTTGAACTGAAGATGTTAAATGATCCAAGGTCCATTAACATTTATGCTGCTGCTAGTTTCAGCCTCTGTGTTGCAACCTTGCCGATGGCTAATGCCTAATGTTTGATCTGGGATATTACATTACCATTGGTAGGTGGAAGCCATTTAATTACTTTGGAATATATATCTGGATTTTCTTGTCCAGAGATCATGTTCAGATTTAGCACCTTCAGTTAATTGTGTTTGCATGCTCATAGGTGCAGACATTTTACAGGCTTTCTTGCTGTAGGTTGAGTTCAGTCATTTATTTGGAAGTTTATTGCTTTCCTTTCTCGACAAACTTTTAAAATGTGTTATGGGTAGAAATATCATGAGACTTTATTTAAGACATGTTAGAAAGTCATCTTGCCTTAAAATGTACCTTACTGTAAGTCTGAAATGTCAAAAATGTATGTTACAAAGCTTGAAAAATGAATTCACATGGTCAAACTCCCATCTTTGCAAGACATTCCTGAGCTGAGATAAAAATGTTGAAGCTTACTCACTTAGTGTGAAATGGTAGATTGTGCAATAATTTGTGACGTCAATCTTGTACTACTCAAATGAAAGTCTTGTTTCTCTTTGTTTTTCTGAGAGCCACTGCACTTTTTGCCAAAATGTGATCACTTGCGTACTGTTACAGGGTGACTTGACTATAGAAGCCCTCTCTGCACAACATACTACACAAGAAAACAGGAAGCTTTCCAAGGTCATATAAACATTTTGATTTCAAAGGAAACAAAAGCAGGAACATGTTGTACAAGAAGGATATCCCACTTATTGTGCAATGGACTATTTCAAATTAACTAAATAAAGTTCAGCATTTTTTGTTGCAGCAACAGAACAAGCTGTGGCAGTGGGGGTTGAATGAATAATATATTCTTGTAATTCTAGACTTAAGGTACACTTTAAGACTGCAAGAATCTCTTTTAGATCAACATATTACTCATACTCACACCATTTTTTCCAGGAACTGAAATCTATGTCATCCCTCTGTATCTCCTTGAAGTTTTGTGCAATCATTTTGCAATGTTTGTCCTTCAAAAAATATATATATAGCTGAAGTGTCATATTACTCTTAAAATGCAATGTGCTAAGTTTTTAATTCAGTTTGACTTTTAACAGGAAATCTTTCCCTCCTAATACCCAGGCATTCTATGTGTAGTCAAGGGATATTTAAAAATTTCTCACGTAATGAATGCTATTGCCTTAACAACTCAGGTTGTCAGGGGCATATGACATTTAAGTATTTTAGTACTTTTTCAGACATTTTTTGTTAGCCATTATTTTATTGTACAAGAGTTTGATGAGGTTGACTTCATCTCAGTAAGACATTTCACTCAGTAAGATTGCATTTAATCCTAGATGTTAATGATAACTGATGTATGATTCCATGGATTAAAGTGAGACCTGCTGTATCATTCTTCAAGTATTTTCAGTTGAAGAAAGCAAAAAGAATTGCTTTTGGCATTTTTGTGACATTTGGAGGTAGTATCATTGTTTTAATGTCAAGGGCATTTTTAGTGATAGTGCTTTTTGTCAGAAGGTATCACTGATTCTCTCCTCAACTTTATGACAAATTGGAGACAGCTAAGCTTGTCTGGTTTCTGTAAACAAAGGATCTAGAGACATTATAGGCAAGTTCTGTGTTGGTAAGGAAACTATGAAAATTTTGCTCATTCCATGAACATCATTAGCTTAAGAAACAGGTGTTCTAGATGTATACAAGGACTGAGATTCTAAATGTAATTTGATTATCTACCCCAAATTTCCTTCCTCTTCATGTAGACTACACTTTCATTATACAGTAGATATATTAAATGCATGCAATGTGTCTAGTTCATGGAACCTTGTACGTTATCTTTACTGAAAGTTTTACAAAGAAGATATGTTTGCAGATGTAATTCATAGCAAAAGAAGCTATTGGTCAGCTTGGTTGATACATAAGTATGTAGGAACAAGTAGCAGCTCAGATATAATGGAGAAGAATGAAGAACTGAATTTTCATAAAAATGCAATAAAAAGAAAACTGTGGGGGACAGTATCGAGTTGCACATTCCCCTGTAAATACGTCTTTTGAAGCCAACAAGGATAAGTCTCACAAGAGATTGCCAGTAACCTTCAGTCATTTCATCATTATTGATTTGAAAGCTGCAAGATATTCCTTACGAGTATTGGCAGTAAAGTATTTGATCAGAATGTTTTTATGAATATTTTTATTGTGCTTGAACCACTGTCAAACTATTCTTGTATTTATTAAGGTACCAATTGAATTTGAAAAGTAATCTAAGAACATAGCAGTCCTAGGTGTGAAATTTCCTTGGTGAAATCCACAAAACAAAGTGTTGGAAAAGATTTATGTAAATATCACTTTCCCTGTAACTAAACCTTGGGGCACTTTGTGAGATTTAATGAAAAGATCATGTATATGTAATTTTGTACAACATTTCATGATTTGGGATAAGTAGAGGGCAGTGTTTTAGCCCCCATCCAAAGGTATTATAGGCATAGATACCAAACTTAAAATGGGGCGTTGACTCCCCATGGGGCCGAAATATTGGAGTGGAAGTGCCGATCATGATTCAGTTGTTTGGAAAACATGCATGCATGGCTTACAAAAGTATTAATACTTATTTTGAAACACTGTAAAAATGTTAGAAGTATAACTCCTCAATGAATTCCACTTACAAGAAGAAGTTTATTTCTTCCTAGTGGCATTCCACAAAAGTATAATTGAACATGAGCGCACAATGACTGGTTTAAAATTCAAAGACATATTGGTCAGTTTCTATTGTATCTGTAGGTAACGCACTTCTATATATGTGTGTTTAATTTCTTACGTATGTGCTCACAACAGGAAATCAACTAGCGTGTTTGTTTCACGAGAGCACAAGTGTGCCTCAAGTATTCCGAATAATACACAGAAAAATATAAACTGCGTGTGCAGAATGTGTTGTAAAAGTGCTTGCACGCTGACCTCTTTTAACAGTGGAATTTTCTGAAATGCGTGCTTATTTTTGTATGCAGATCGCCAAATAGAAGGGGGCACATGTAAAATTGACACTTCTGCCCCGATATTTGCGTCTCCAAGAGGAGTCAATTTCCATAACAGTGTAGGTATAGGAGTTTGGAATCTATGCTTATAATATCCTTGCCCTTTTCATTTAGGATGGGCATACACCAGGCTAGGTTTATATTTTGTTCTTTGTTTAAAAAAAAAAGCAGTATGCTAGCAATTGCATTTCATTTTAATGTTGCCTGTCTGTGTGTGTTTGTTGCTGTAACTTACTAGCAGACTCATAAAATGAAACGCATGTTGCTCTTAATGACTGTATCATGCATTGAAAGGGTTTAAGTCTGAAAGAATCTTTTTAATATTTGAGTAAAAGCCTAATTAGCATGGTTACTATCATAGAAGTGCCTTGGTGACCATGGTTGTAAAGTTTGGCCCCCTAGTGAATGGAATTAAATATGAATTTAGTAATATTGTCTCTTTTTGTTTGTGTATATCTTAAGTTTTACCATATGGTTGGACATTTTTTTGTCTTCATGCATTTGATGACAAGGCAATTTTCAAATTATAGTTTGTTTGATGCATCAGTTGAATAAATACTGTATATGATGTGAAAAATGTTAAAATGTAGCCTTCCGGTATGTTTGAATTGGTTATAACTGCAAAGGCAGGCAGAAGTGGTTGGTAGTATTAAATGTGTGTTGTAATTTTCTTTGCAGACATACCCCAAGATACTTTTAACTGTGTTCAAATTGATAAAACCAACATTGGATTTGTTAATGCCTCTACTTATATTTCAAAAAATATTGCTGTAAGTTCAAAGGCCTAGATAGTTGTTTTGACTTGTATCTAAAGCTGAATTTTTCAGAGGGAAAACACAGACATTGCAAACCTTTTTTGAGATAAAGTTGTAATATAATAGCAGTGAAGATTGGGGAAGTCCTGCCTGGTCATGCATTGGTGAGATTTCTTGGGTCATTTTGACCAAAGTGTAGACTGAGGAGATAAGTGGAGGATGAGAATTTCTGGCAGTAAATTGATTAGTGCATTTTATTGATCTGTGTGCAGCAGTAGGTTGATGAGGCTCCTAGTACTAGGGTTGGCTGTAGTCATAGCTGATAGCACCTCAATGCTAGAGGCTATTAAGTTTGGTGCAGAATGGCTGTTTTTAAGTTGGGAAAGAATTTGCAGCTAGTACCATGCTACTGAGCATGTCATTTTTGTGAAAGTATCTTGATTCCAGGATATATAGGCTACTGGATAGATCAATAGAAATGTATTTAATACATTGTGATAATTGGTCTAAACTTGATAACTATGTCACTTGAAATGGTGATGTATTGTGGACTTAAAAGTGACACACCTGCAAAATCTTTTGCTTCGTGTGTTAAATAGCTTTGTTTTATGTATGCTAATACCAGACAGTCAATTAATTCAAAATGAAACATATAGTTTCATTTTTGGTATGGTTTTTTCTTGTGATAACACTGTCCTAATGTAGTTGTAATATTAGTACCCTTCATAGTGTGCTTAGGCAAATGTCATCTTTTTGTTGCTACAGTATGGCTCTGACAGTTAAGTTAAGCTTACTGCTAATAGGACAGTGACTCTGTGGATGATGTATTTCGTTTACATCTAACTATAAAGGGTACTTTCTGTTTTGTCTGTATGAAATGTAGTTTAGTCAATAGTCAGGTATTATTTGGAGTGGATACATAATGGTAAAATATTGATACCAGAGTGACCCTTATGAAAGTGATGACAAAATTTTTTAAGTTAATTTTTCATAATGTGTTATTTTCTTCCATCCATATGAATTCATTTTTAAATGTGGGTCTTATTCAACATGGGTGATATAAACAGCAGTGAATTTTTGGTGACGAAGTCTTCATTCTCCTTCCTTATTGTTCTCACGGATAAAATTCCTTATGTAACAGTTATACTAGCTGATGGCAGGCTTATGATGAAGGTCAAGAGGACCTGTCTGTTAAGTCTTAGTGTCCCTTCTAGGGACACAGCTCCTTTGGAGAGCAGACTACCTTCTGGGGTGAAGTTTTGGTTTTCACCCTTCGGTATCCAACTGAAGGGACTTTTGACAAAGTACTTTAGTATTCTCAAGGAAATTCCATATAGTTAACAGTTGAAGTTGCACATAGCATTGTACATAGATAAGTAGATTGATGGAGAAGTGTTAAAGTAACTTCATTGGTGATTTGTGGCATACAAGTAATTCATTATGTATGTGTGGATAGTTCATTAGCGTTAATCACAGTTCACTTTTCAACAGCATCCCACATTTGGCAGTATTGTTTACAAATTAACCTGTCAGTGTGATGATCTGAACTTTTGCATACATTTGGTATTATTAGGTGTTATTGAACTTAGCTGATAGTTAACAAGTTTATGTTTAGACCGTGTCTGCTTTAATATGTGATTGGATTGTATGAAAAGAGAAACGTATGCATTTGTGATGGCGTGTGTGCGTGCATGTAGCTCGTTAACACAATATCTCAAGAAGGGAAACTCCAACATTTCTCATACCTAGTATGTGGATGGTCTGTACTGAGAGGAAGAACTCTATCATTTTTGGTTTAGGTCAAAGGTCATTTGGGGTCACCAGAGGTCAAACTTTAAAAAACTTGTTAACATGATATCATAAAGATGGAATTTAAGATATTCTTCATACTTAACCATGTAGAGGCATTATGAAATGAGAAAGCACCTTAGTGTTTTTGGTGAAGGTCAAAGGTCATTTGGGGTTATCACAGGTCAAACTTTTGAAAACCTTATTAACACAATATCTCAAGGGAAGAATGGTGGATACTCTTTGTACATAGCAGGTAGCATACCACTAATTATTTTTCCATTGACTTACACACTAATTTTGGTCCATTTTGTGGCCTCTGGACCCTTGTAGAAGTTTTGAGTGGGCACAAGCTACCCCAAGCTACCCCTCACAAGAAAGCTCATGAGTAGGCCTTTCACAATAATTTAAATTTGTGTACCATGACAATTGAGATTTTGAGCTAGGAGAGCTTGTATAATAGGGTGGTTCCTGCTTTTTTACCTCTTCCAAAATGCTGTTTTGCATTGTGGAAGGATATATTGCAAAACAGTGCCTGAAATACCTTTAATTTTCTTGACTTTTGCAGGATGAGTACTTTAGTTCCTTCCTGCCACATGCAAATCACAAATAAAACTCACCACTTCAACAGCATGGTCTAAACTGACCCTCAAAAATTGCTAGGACATTATAAATTCATAAGGTAATATCCTCTGTGGGGATTCCGCTTGAATACAGTAGTGGTCCTCTACTAGCATGTAGATTCATTATGTGAAAAAGAACCACATTGTTTTTGGTAGGGATCAAAGGTCATCTAGGGTCACATGAGATCAAACTCTGAAAATCTTGTTAAGATTATATTTCAAGGTAGGAAGCATGGATACTCTTCATACTTAACAGGTGCATGCATTATATCAAGAGGAAGAACCCTGTTGTTTTTGGAAAAGGTCAAAGGTCATCTAGGGTCATCGGAGTCAAGCTGAAAATCTTGTTAACATAATATCTCGTAGGAATTTTGGATACTCTACATACTTAGCTTGTGGATGCATTTGTCAAGAGAAAGAACCCTATTGTTGGTGCTGAATGTCAAAGGTCATCTTAAGGTCATCAGAGGTCCAACTCTAAAAAATGGTTAACAGGATATCTCAAGATAAAAAGAAGTGATACTTTGCATACTTAGCTTGGAAGCATTATATGAAGATGAAGAGTGCTGGTGTTTCTTCTTTGTGGGTGTCAAAGGTTGTCTTCTCTAAGGTCAAACTTTGAAAAGCTTTTTAAAATGATATTCCAGATGGGGAGCTGGGATGGTTTTCATACTTGTAGATGCATTATAGTGCTTTCGTTGAGGTCAAAGGCCATGTCAGTTTACCTGCTGTTTTATTCTTGGGTGCTCAAACACCTTAAAAATGGCTGTATCTACATTGCCTCTCCTTACCTCCTATTTACACATGTAATCCCCACTTACCCACAACTGGACCCTGGTAAACTAATAGCACAGTGGAGAGAGGGTCTGAAGGAGGGTGCCTCCCATGTCCTCTTCTCACTTACCACCAGATGGTGTAAATGCAAAAATGGCTGTATTTGCCTTATTAAATATAAAAATGCTGTTGTTGTTGTTGATGTTGATTTTGTGTTTAGTGAGAAGTCCTTTCAGCTCACCATTTGTCAAATTCTGAAAACCTTGTTAGTATATCTCAAGATAAGAATCATGGTAATTTCTCATACATGGTGTGTTAATGCATCACATTAATCCAGAACATTAACATTTCAGAGCCTCTAAATTAAGCTAAAGTTTACTGAAATGAAATCAGTGAAACCTGAATGCATTTTTGCATTCTGGTTTTGTACTTGCAGCTATTATTTCCTAAAATGACAAGTACCCTGGCAGCATTTTCTAAGATGGTTGTGTTCACATATGGTATAGTTCACTAAAAACTTGTGATCTTGCTTGCATTTTCCATTCATATTTAAAGGCGCAAAAGAAAACTCATATTCTTCGCACTCTTACACCAGAAAGCCAAAAGACTTAGTGATTTCCTGTGGTGTGGATATTTTTAATACTCTGGTTTCAAGTCCACAGTTTCATTGTGAATTCTTCGTGCTTGAATTTAGGTACAGAAGAGTTAAAATCCATTGGCAAAAGTCAAAGAAATCAATATCATGTGAATAGGTAATAAATCACAAGTTTACTGTCTTTTAATTTTGTGTGTTTCATTCCAGATATAAGATCCAAATGTGTTTCATACTAGCCAAACCATGCTTACAAGGTGTACACAACCTGACTTCTGGTGACCTCAAATGACCTTTCACTTACATCAAAACAATGTAGATCTTTCCCTCAATGTTGGGACATCCACATGCCAAGTATGAGATTCATACAGGTTTTTTGCTTTAAGGTATCATGTTGACAAGGTTTTTTCAGTTTAGAAACCCAGCATCATGCTTTACATTTTTCTTGGGGGACTACCAAATATTTAGGAGGACAGCCAGATTTTTGCAGAGCTGGTTGTCCAGAGAGGACAACCATTCTCATTTGCTTTAGGAACATCACTGAGTAGTATGTTAAAGATGTTTTAAAGAACATGTAACTTATACATGATAGTAATTGTGTTCATCCCATGTCTCTAGGGGTGCACTGGATCCAAATTTTTGGATTTGTGTGGAACCGAATTTTGCCAGATACTACTTGAAATTTGGCCAGACTTTATCCAGCTGGCTGAAGTCATGCAGGAACAGGATTTTGTACTTGTTACGAGAAGCATTAGAAAATGACATTGTGGGCAATATGTGGGAGCAGTGAGGGAGGCAAGGGAGCTGGTGTTGACTTAGTGATCTTACTACAATAGGTTCAGGCTCACTACAATAGGTTCAGGGGTGATTTTGAAGGGCATGGAATAATGCAGAACAGTAACTGAAAGAGTGAAATGACTCATCACATTTTTGAGACTTGACTTTTGAAAAACATGAATCCATTGGATTGTAATGGTGAGGGTAAATGTTGATGGAAAGAACTGTTTCCAGTGACATGAATGTGATTCACACTGTTCGTATGGTCAAGTACTAAATGGGAGAAGCTTTATGGACTTAATTATCAGAATGGTTCCCTATGCTGGATCAACTGTGGATAGGTGAAAATTTCATATTGTATTGTGAGCTTCAGTTTCTTGGACTTGCATGTCTGTAACAGCTAGTATATACTCTATGATGTAAGTTATGTCAACCCTAAGATGCAAAGTGTGTCACAGGGAAATTGTTAAGGGAAATATGTAGAGATATAAAGAATACACTTTGGGAAGATATTAAGTTTATGAATGCACCACTAGGTATCTTTTAAAGACATAGGTATTTCTGAAGTCAGAATTTCAGACAATCCAGCCAAATTTCTGAAAAAATCTGGCTGCATGGACCCGGAGACAGATATTTTTCTCTATCCGGCTGGATAGTCTGGCCAGACTGGATATCTGGTGCATCCCTACACGTTTCATCATCAGTAATGGATCTGTTATTTATATTCTGTTATCTTGCAGGTGATCTACTTCCTGCTGATGGTATCATCATCCAGAGCAATGACTTGAAGTTGGATGAGAGCTCTCTTACTGGTGAATCTGATGCCATTAAAAAGGGTGTAGATATTGACCCTATGCTTCTTTCTGGTAAGTGTCATGATAATGTTCAGAAAAGATTTAGTACATTGCCTATTAAATACTTATAAACAATTATTCTTAATATATAATTTCCTGTATTATTTTCATAACTTCCTTAAAAAAGTAGTCTTACTGGAAAAACATTGACATTGTAATCTCCTGATGTCATAACCATGCCATGGTATTGGCTGGAACATCATTGCCTCTAGCAGAGATTTGATGAGTTAAAGGTGTGGTGAACTTGAAGGCAGAGATTCTTCATTCTATTGAAGTTATTGTTCTTTTTTGCCAGCATATCACATGATAGTAAAGACAGTGTTAGAACTGGGTGGTTTATGCCCACAGTATTTTCATTAGTTTAGTTGGGTTTTGTTGTAACAATGTACTGAAACAGTACTTTTTAGTACAATATTCAGTGTATGCCATGGACAACTAATGAATCATAAGTAAAGTCATTTGGGGTGTTGTCTGTTAAACTGGTTGTATAAATGGATGCTCAGTAAATTACTTATTCTGCTGACTCTAGCTATTATTAACTAATTTACAACTTGATATACCAGTATCATTGGTTACTGATTACGGATTTTAACACTTGGGTTCATGAAAGTGTGAAGTTGAGTGTCTGCATTGCACTAATGATTCATGCTTTTTACCAAATTGGGTTCATTAAGATTTGGTCAAATTCTTTTCCCCCCATCTGTAATCATTTGAATCATGTACAGTATTAGGTTTGACCAGCAAAATATTGTTAAAATCTTACTATTGTTGGTTGTGTTGAGTTGCATCTAGTTTAGGTGCAATTCTTCCCATAAAATGTTCTTATTTCCAGTTTAATCTGTGGTTGTATTTGCAATGAATTTGTAAGAAGTCTATTTTAACATGTCACTGTAGTTTGGAAATACTTTCCATCAAAAAATTGCTGCATTGGTACAGTTGAAAGTGGATCTTACTTGTTGGCTTCCTTCATCAGATGATATAGTTAGGGTTGGCTTCCGATTTGTAAATGTAGTGGGCTTCTTAATAGCTGTCTTTCAGCTTATGTACTGTTATATGTAAAGAGTGTGTTAAGTTGCCAGACTTAAAATTATTTGGAAGTCACACTTGATGAAATGTTTGATGTACTGTATGTAGTATTTGTCACATATCGTAACCTTGTTTCACTTATCTCTTTTGACTTAGCAATCGTGGACAAATAGTTTTTGGAAAGTACTGTGACTAAATCTTTGATTATGATCATTTCTCCATATCATTGTGAAGCTATTGATTTAGAACTAACAGAGATGCATTTTTAGACACAGGGGCTATGATTTTTTAATAAGATGTTTTAAATAGTGAATAGGTCTTATCAATCTAAAATTAGAATCAGCCAACTTTCGTAAAATTGGGAATTTCATCTCAATTCCAGTGTAAATTCATCGATGGAATTTCCTTAGAATGGCATCAAGTGTAATCATAGAGCTGCTTTTGTGTTTTATACAGAATGCCTCTCTGTAAGCATCAATAACACTCATCATGCATGTAAATGTTGAGAAATTTGAAAGTTAATTCCCTGCTGGGATAATGCGTTGACTGAACCTATATTTACAGCAGTTGATGAAATGTAGGAATCCCAAAGCTGCCAAGTGGGCATACTGTGCAAAAGCAAACATAGACTTGAATATTTTTACAAATTATTCTTCTAATAGAGTAGTTGTAGAATGCAGAAGGGTAGGTGGGTGGAAAAATGAGATGCATTAGTACGCTTGATGCTACAGAAAATTCATGGTATTTTCTCACCAGTCTTGGATATTCAGGCTATGTGAGAGTATTGCAGTACTGTAGGTGTAATTTTTAAGAGACAAACAAAATTTTGTTGACATTGGTGAAATATTCATGGCAGTGATTTACTTAAATTTCTATCTTTATAATAAGTAAAAATACTGCAATGAGGAATGAAGAGAAACATTGATACCGTACTGGATTTACCAATCCTTATGCACATGTCCTTAAGAGAATTTTTTGCCATGATTTTGTGGATATTTGCTGAAACAGGAAATATAGTTATTATGATAGTTTGTTCTACTTTTAGAACAAATGCTGCATGTAGCTAGTCTAATTTATTTATTTGAAAAAAGACAATTCTGTTTTCTTCATAAAATTTGAATAATAGTAAGGTTGCTCACTTTGGCTGAGACTTACTGATGGTGGTCTCAGTATGTAACTGTCTATGTTTCATTGCTGTCTGTAAAGAGATCTGTGCCTTCATTTGATAGGATTTTCTCCCTGAGCTGATGACATCCAACCTAATATGATGATCACGTTTACTTGCGGCGTTTGAGTGCGTAGGGAATCTCATCTTTCCATTTGTCATTGTTTGTACTTCCTCATCATTTAGAATTATTCATCCTTTGGTTAAAATTGTAAATTTTCCCCTGAGATTCTTTTCACAGTTGAAGAGCTGCTTATGTCACAAGATGTTGTTTATCTGCATAGATATATTTTTTTATACCCCGTTAAGAGGTGTGTACTCCCCGTGGTGATATTGTTACTGCTCACTCAAGTTGGAGTGGAAAATATCAGACTTGTTACTCAGAATTTGAGCTTGACAGTGTCCTGGAGTGACCTTTCATAGTTCCATTTAATGACAGTGGATCTTCTGTATGCCACAATATTAGATGTGAATATTTACAGTAAAAACCATTAAGGAGATGATTCCATGAGAAACATGGGAATTACTCAGAATTGAATATTGAGAGGCACTTTAGTTTCTGTTGTTAATTGCTTTAGTCTCATGAATAATGCAGCTATATTTACAACCTGTTCTAGGAGTATTTACATCCAATGCAGCTGTGTATTAGGAAGACAGTGTTTAACATGTATCAGTGTGTAACATTACTGTAGGATGTCACTTTTTGAATGGTATGCCTTTTGTTGTTGCTGGAAGTGGTGATGGTTGTGTAAGTTAAGTAATATTCGTTGCTGTAAGATTGTGTTAAGTTGTACTCTTGTTTGGTTAGATAGTCCCTGGTGATTGTTTATAGTGCAAACTAGGCTGGTAATGGGGTGACAAGGAGTTAAAACATTTACCTCACCAAGTATCCTTACCAACCAATGACAGTGTCCCTTTTTAATACCACATATGGGTATATACAGTAGACAGATTTTCTGTTTTGAAGACAGGTTTTCTCTTTCTAAGAAAGGTCCCTTGCCATATTTTCTGTAGGCGATGTCTTCAAAGCACAAAATTTTTCCAGGCCATTCCTGGATCATTAGTTGCATGTGTGGGCTTATTGTGGACTGTGTTGAATAGCTGTATGTGTATCGATTGCATCAAAGAAGTAGAGCAAAGTATAATACTAGGTATTTGTGTGCTACACCATATAGGAGATGTAGGCTGATCAAAATAACAAAATAGCTCTTGTCAAGTTTTCATATTTGCAGAAAAACAGCAAATCTGTTCCAAAAAGGTGAAATTCTTAGCCAGGTGAAAAACTGTGTGAAGACCTTTAACACTTTTAACACAGTATGGGAAGAATGAGTAGGGCCCTTTGCCAGAAGGCTCTCCTCCAGTAGGCTATGTTTTCATTCACAGGGTGTTACTGTGGGTAAATGAGGGTTAAATAGGATGTAAGCATCAGGGTTCACCTAAACAAGGGAGTTTTGTGGAATTTGCAGTAACTTTTTCATCAGAATTTGGATTTTAAAATACTTTAATATTTGATGGAACTGAAGGTCATTAAGCCTGACTCACTTTATCAGAGACCCTTTCAATTACACACAGAAGTGTTCCTCTGTAGAGTTTACCAAGAATCATTCGTAGAATATTACTGTTGCCTGCTCTGGTACAGATTCCTTCTGTAGAAGCTGATCTCCCTTCGTGTCATCTCATAAATACTTTAACAGATGGAGGCATGAGAAGCCTTTACTGCAGTGTATGTGAAACTCTTTGTTACACCCTTTACTTACACACTGAAGATTTCAAAGTTACATAAACATCGTAAAGAAGTGTCTATATTACAAGAGGCTTTTGCATGGTATTGTAAGAGGCCATGTCTGGATACATGCTTTCGCCTGTGTATCTGACTGAATGACTTTAATTTCGAAGAGATACATACATACTTAAAGGAAAATTTATGACACATTTTGGAATTGAAATGCAACATCAAATTTCACCATACTTAGTTGACTGCTCCAATGAATATGTGTTCCTGCTAGATTCCTTAATAGGTAAGTGTGTGACTTCAGTTGCTGAGCAGTTTCCAAAGCTGTTAATGCTATTCTTGTACATGCTATGACACTTTTGTTGATAGCATTTTAAAATGCTTGGTATTACTATTTTTTACTGTCCACACTATGAATGACTATATTGGCTTAAGTGACTCATAATATAATTACCATACATGCTTTCACAAAAGGAGCTGGACACACTGACTTCTCAAGGATGCAATCCTTCAAATGTTGAAACTAAAATGGCTAGGTCATTGTATTAAAAATTTTGGACATAACTTTCAATTGGAAACAATTCTTGCAAGTGATTCACAGTTGTGGATCACATTTATGAATCATATGTATGAATTAGTTGGACATTGGGATAAACTCACATTTCTAGGATTCTAGTCATTAACTTCTCTGTTCTATACCACTTCATCAAATAACCTTTGGGTCTATTTCGCTCCTCATTACGTCCTAATTACATATGTACCTCTTATCTCAATGCAGAACTGTAGTGAAGTGTTTTTATGTACTCTTATATGTACTGTCTAAGAGTACTAGGTTTGGTAGACTCCAGTATTTTTGGAGTTAGCATGGCCCTATTAGTCATGACTCAGAATAAAGTTGTGACTTACCCAATGGCATCACAACTGAAAGTGCAACATATACCTGAGCAGCAATAACCCATCAAAAGTTAGCCTACCAATGAGTATTAATACAGTAAACCCTATTTATGCAAACATATCAGGACTGAAGGTAGGTCGGATAACAGAAAAATTTGGAAAAAAGGGTTTCAAAATTTTTGTCTTCGAGTACCCTTACGTTGTTTCTCTAAGAAAGCTTGCCAAAACTTTTCCCACATAAGTTTGATATAGCTAGCAAAATACCAAAAAATGCCCACAAATATTTAGTTATTATTTTTGTGGTGTATGGTATGATAAACAATTTTGTAGACTTCATAAACCCATATAATTTATTCTCAAAATTTGAGCCAAATGGTCTCTTGAATGATAAATGCTTTGCACACACTAAATTTGTGATTCGTGTTAAAGGGAAGTTAAGAAAAAAACCAAGAGAGGGTATCCAGGGTGTAAATGCAGCATAAAGTTCAAAAAATATTGGGGACACATTTAGAAGACCCACAAAACAGCCATTTGTAATATTTTCACAAGGTCTACTGTCATTACTTGTAGGTGCGGAGATCACTTTGATACTTTTACAGAGTTTTTGGAACCATGTCTAAGGTTATCCTAATAGATATTATACGTGGGATATTGGGCCTATATTGCAGTGTTGGCACTATTGAGCGATTTCTCCTTCCAAATGTTTTAGGGGGATTTTGGTTCATAGAGGGGAATCCTGATAAGTTGCAACATAATAAGTCAACTTTTTCCCCAACAGGTTTTCTCAACAGGTGTGGGAATTTCCCCTAGCCAGTTTTTTAAAACTTGTGGGATTGTTGAGAAAAATGTGGGAATTGTGCAATCCCACTGCTTAATGTGAATGCTGCTATACTGACTTGTGTCTCATAGTAAGAATTTTAAAGCAAGCACCAACAATTTTTCTTCCAAATTTGACAAATGGTTACAAATTGTTTTTTATTCCCAGATGCATGCTCAGACATCATGACATCTTATGGTGACTGTATAAGACACAAGAAAATTTAGTGTATTTCTGCAGAATTTCCATTCGAATTTTGCCTTGTAATGCACTGAAACCTGGTGGATAATACCTTTAAAGTGTTGAATACTAGTCTGGTAAATTTGCAAGGCTGGCTCAGATAAATAGGGTTCAGATGAACAGGTCTATTTTGCTCCTCATTACCTCCTATTTACATATATATACCATTGATGCCTGCAATAGCCATCTGGCAAAAAACTAATAGCACCCCTACTAAGAGAGCCCTAGAGCCTACCTCTTCTCCACATCTTTCCAGCTTTCACATCTATTAGAAGGCAAGTATCGGAGCTCGTAGACTCCCAAACCAGTGGAGATTTGGGGATTTTACTGTTACAGTAGACATAGGCTACAGGACCTACAATGGCCAAGATACAGAGCTAACAAAGAATTGTAGAGGTCAACTGAAGAGGAAACTTGTGACTGAATAAAGAAGACAAAAAGAGCCAGTTTTGTTATAATAATTCATTAAAACCTACAAAATAACAAGTGAAAACTCAAAGACTTTTTTTTTTTTGTTTCATTTTTTGATAGTAGCAAGGGCAGGGTGGGTGACTGTGAAGTAGTGTCAGGTGACCCTTTCAAGCCTGCTCAGTTACTGTTTGAAATGTCACTTTGTGATCAAGATTTAAAGGGAAATATTGTGTTTGTTTTACAGAAAATTTTCATATTTTTAAACCAATATTAATATAGACACAGAATAATAGAAAATTCAAAATAAGGCAGTATGGTAGCTTTCTTTTCAAGAAATAAGGCTTTTGCAGGAAGAAATTTGGTAAGTTGTTGCACAAAAGTAATTTGTTCACCCAAACTTTCAAAAATTCAAATGATGCAACATTCGTTACTCATGTAATGCATAACATTTTGAGGAGATAAAGCTGTTGCTAGAGTTTATTGATGAGACTGAACGGTTTCATAATGATTAAGAGCATTTTTTTGTATGCCATGTTGATGCATTTTAAACACAGTATTTCCCTTTAAGACATAAAATTATGAGGGAAATGATCTTGCAGATATGTTGAAAGGTATGTTATTAGTTGCTTAGGTTTCATACATAATGAAGTAGTCATACATAACAATGTGTGGGATATGTCTTTCAAGACACCCCTATCTTTCTGACACTGTATTGCCAAGGATTACCAATCCTCAAACAGCACAGGCTTATTTTATAGGAATCGTCTCAGATCAGTGTCCTGTTGTGAGAGAGATGTGAATATACCATAGGGTAAATGCTGTAATGGAGATAATTTTGAAGAAAATATGTCCACAGATTTGTAATGTATCAAGTACTTTGAATATTATAAAGAGATCCTTTCAGAGATCCTAATCTTTCTTTAAGGTTCTAAGGACATGAGCTGTTAGTAGCATTTAAGGTATCTGTATTCACTGTATCTGACTGAAAGACTGGAATCAGTACTGCACAAAATGTATGCAACAATGCCATTTATGGCTTCTACACTAATACTTTTTGGTATCATTAACAAGAGTAACTTAGAATAGCAGTCGCCCCAAAATTATTTTGAAGCAACAGCTAAATCTCACAATTGTCTTCTTATTTCTCTTCAAAGTATCTTTCATAATATGTTAGGACTTTAATATTGCATATTCAAGGTAAACCAATCAGTTACTTCTTGTAAATTTCACATTTGAGGAGAAAAAATATTGTCACATGACTCTCAAGAGCCAATCATGAAACAGGACAGTCTACTACACTACTTCAAGTTGGGGTGACTGCATTTCCCCTTTAAGGGATTTACCTGGGACTAAATACAGTGACTTCAAAAAATGCAGAAAATTTTTCAGTGCTTAGGAGGTGAAAACTGCATCTCAAATAGCATGTAGTGTTTTGAAAATGTTAAATTCACGTCGCAGACATATACTTACCCCTTGCTACATCTAATTTGCATTATTCTCACGCGCTGCACGCTGCTCGGGACAGTTCTGACACCGCGCCCTCTATGTCCGCCATCTTGGCCGATGGCTCGTCCTCATTCTCCTTCCGCTGCAAAGCTGTTGCCTCGGAGGTTTCTGAGTCTTCAAAGTCTTGAAGCTTTTTCAGTCTTCCGACCTCGTCGGGGCTTCAGGCCAATGAGGACGAGCCATCGGCCAAGATGGCGGACATAGAGGGCGCGGTGTCAGAACTGTCCCGAGCAGCGCGCGAGAATAATGCAAATTAGATGTAGCAAGGGGTAAGTATAGTCGCTCGTGAATACGCCCACCAGGAAGGTGGGGGGATTTTCAAAGAAGTGTTATTTTTTCTAGAAATACAGTGCATTATGGGAAATCTGTAATGTCATTGCAGCACATTGATTAGACATAGCATTGTGCTTCTTAAGATGTTGACACTGCTGTAGGGAATATATAACAACTTTGTTCGTTACACCCTTCATATGGTGTAGTTTATGCTAAATCTACATGGAGTGGTATTTAAACATTCCAACAGTATGAAATATCAAGGGCAAACAGGACATTCAATTATAAAGAATAACAAAAGGGATCTAAGGCAGTGTGCCCACTTTACTGTACATATTGCAAGAGAACTGGCGGTATTTCTTGACAAAAGCAGCTATCGAAACACCTTGAGTTAGGAGTAGAGTATTGCTACAGGGTTTAAAGGAGATAAATTGGATTTTTTTTCTTTGTGGCATGAAACTCTTGTGAAATGCTACTGGAACATGCCTTTAAAAGAAGGAATTAACCACAAATCAAGTTTTGGTATGTTAGAGGGGTACTCATTCTAAGCATTCTGGTGAATTTGCATTGAAATCTGATTTGTGGTTCTCAAAGTATGAGCAGTTAAAGTTGCCTTATTTTCAACACAAAGTGAACTTGAAGCAAACACAAATGACGTCATATCCTCACATTAATGAGCAGTCTTTTGTTTTTCTTTTAACTTTGCAACCAATTTTCTTCTCCATAATCCCATGTTATTGATATTTGAATGCATGAGAGGCATGGGAATTTTACAAACTTATAATGCCCAATGGGGAGCTCCTATTCCTAATAACTTCAAGGTCAACACAACAGACTGAAAAAAAACAAAGGAAACAAAGCATTTCTCATCAATGTGAGGAAGTGATATAACCGCTGTTTGCCTCAAACGCACTTTGGGTCACAAATGTAGTAACTCCTTTTGCTGATATCTCGAGTACTGCATGTCCGATTTGAATGAAAGTTTCACCAAATTGCATAGATTTAGTTCCTCTTTCACATACCCATACTACTTCTTTGCTTAAACCCTTTCTTTGAAAGATTTTAAGGTTGGAGGTATTTTCTCATATCTTCTGAAAGTTGTTTAAGCATAAGAGAAAATAAAATTTCCATCACATATCCTACATATTGCACCCTGTAACTAGTACATTCAGTTTGTTATTGAAGATGCCCCTTTTTAAAGGTAGCCTGTTTTGTCTTAAAAAAGTTCTCAAGTTTTTTGCAAGATAACATAAACGTGATATGTAAAGGGAGGCCATAAAATGCTTTGTTATACCTTAAAACTATCTTTTTGGCACGACTTGTAATATTTCCAGGTAGATCAAGCATTAAAACTTGTCAAGTAAGGCTGGGAAGATTAGTCCAAAATCAAAAACCAGTTTTTGCTGGTTTAAAGTCTATAAATTTTTTTTATAAAGAAGTACAATGGCCACCATTTGTACTATGCACAAGGTCTAGCCATTTGCTGTACATTGTATACAGTATGTTAACAGGGGCCACATGTACGTACAATGATACATAGTTCAGATCACGCAAGCCAGGTTTTTTGTTCCAGGTAATGAGCAAGAGTAATTTAAACAAAATTTCCTTGATTCCTTTCTTTTTATGAATGTTTAGAGTATTACGTATCAATTCTTTAACCCAAAAATGTCACTCAGTAAGTTTTCAGTAATTATCTTTAAAAGATAATTTGAAAGGCTGTCAAACTGAGTACTGATGTCATATGTGAGTGCAACTTTTATTTGACAGTGAGAAGTCTTTACAACCCACTTACTCAAATTCTAATAGCATAAAACACCCCATTTGAAATGATAATTAGAAAACCGTGTTTTTCCAAAAGTGAGATAAAAAAAAAGAAATCATAAAAATAAGGTTTCAGGCTTTATTCATGATCATATGAAGTCAGAAATCACATGGAAAGAGGGTTACCTTACATATAAAATTGCAATCATTTGTCAGACCTAACAGATAATCTTCGTGGCCAAAGGTCATGGCCATTGGTATCGC
The DNA here is from genome assembly GCA_029531755.1 of Holothuria leucospilota. Taxonomy (NCBI): domain Eukaryota; kingdom Metazoa; phylum Echinodermata; class Holothuroidea; order Aspidochirotida; family Holothuriidae; genus Holothuria; species Holothuria leucospilota. Next base: position 45,387,128 of record CM055962.1, read on the forward strand.
TGCCTATTGATCTCAGTAAGGTACAGTATCAGAAGAAAATTTAGCAAAAATTAAGTGATTAGATATCTAAGATTTCAGATGATATATAGACCCAAGGAAATAGGACCTATCTTGTTCATATTGTTAAACATTTTGTTTAATAAGTTTTAGTTTCAAAAGGGCAGATACTTGATGTAACAAATGTGTAAGAATTCATTTTCTGTAAGATGTCCATTGTACATTGTACAACTACATATGGTCAGAGGCCACCAATTGATGAATATTTTGTCACACAACCCTCATATCCTGAACACTGAATGGCTGCATATGTAGTTTATGTACAGTATGATTGGAAATCCTTTGGTAGATAAAATCTGTGTGGCGGCTTTCTAGTAGGGGATGGATAAATTATGAGCATTTAATGAAGACTTCCAGTAAGTCGTAAAATCATACAACTTCATAAATTTTCAAAGTTATCAAGAAGCATAAAATAATAAGATTGTAAATTTTTAAAAAATAGTAGTGAAGATTAAGTTGATATCATAGGTATACAGTAACCATTTTCTGCTTGTAATTGATACTTACAAAAGACGTTTTTTTTATAAATGTTCCTTGAAGTGTGTAAAACATTTGAAAATATGAAAGAGCATCCATTAAACATGTATAATTTTTACATCAAATGTCAGAAGGTAATCATGAAATTTCAGATATAGTTGCATAAAATTGTAAATTAAATTTTGTACATCTCTATGGGAGAACCTTTTAAATTGAAAAGGTAACATTAGAGGTGATTTGCATTATGTTGACTTACAAACCATCATTATCTTAAAATGCCAGTCAGTACTATACTTTGGAAGCAATCTTGTCAGTTATGTTATAGTGTGTGTACTCTCCGTTAGCATTCTATCTAGTTACCAAGCAGAAATAAAAATTCGTATCACTAGCTTGCCTACTAATTAAAGTTGTGAAGACCAGAATGTGGATTTTGAAATTATTAAATCAATTTGCTGATCATTATATCATTCCCATTTTTCCACAAGTGTTTTTGCACTCTTATATACATTATGAAATCAATCAGAGTTATTGACTTGAGCTGGGCATACTGTACTGAGCCTCTCTTGCGTAAACCATTCTAACCACAAGAGTGATGGTGAGCTTTGATCCACTTTGCACTCAGGAACGATTTCATAGATTTGTTTAAATGGCAGCTGAGAGTGAAAGAAATTACAGTGGTGCAGGCAGAAGTACACCTTCAACCTAATCGCAAAGGAGACAAAATATCTGCAAAGAAAGTCTCACAATTCTTCAATTTGGGAAGATGTTGGCAGATTCAGTGTTAGTTTGCCGATTAAATTCACGTCACCCTTTTTAGTTCCAAACTAATTGAATTTGTTGTCACCCATTTTGAGGTTATGTGCTGCTAACTTTACACATTGCTCTGCGGCTAGGGATTTGCAGTGTGTTGAGTGTTCATTGGGAAAAAGGAAGAAACCATCTGGAATTCCCTTAGATGTTTTTCCTTCACAAATTCAAGTTATCTGTATATAGTATGAAATCTCAGTAACACATGAGGATACAGACTCCTTTGGCGTGAATATGTGGATTGCATGTGAAGGCAACAAAATGGTATAAGGTACATATATGGTGGGTTGTAAAACTCAGTGTACGTATGCAAGGGGGATACCCACTACACTGAAGGTTCATGTAGACCAAAGATTTGCTTGACCAAAAATCTTCTTTGGGTTTAAGGTGAGGGCTTAGGATTTTGGTAAAATACAAAGTAAGACTTAGGATTAGGATATTGGATAAGCTTTGGGTAGGATTCAGGTTTGGGTTAGGATTACGGTTAGGGTTAGGATGAAGTAAGAATTAGGGTCTTTGTTTAGTAAACCTTTGGTTTAGTGCACCCTGTCTGTATGCACAATGTAAGCTTTAGGTAATTATTGCATTTGTTATACAGAGTATTACCATTCAACAGTGATTTATACGTATATATTGATACTTGATTCAAACTAAAGGAGCTGGTATCTTCATTTTCAAGAAATTATCTTCTCAGTGAAAGAAATTAACTGCTTTGTGGTTCATGGGTAATGTCTTCACCCAAACTTTGTTATTGTTAATGTAATTTCATTGAATTGGATGTGCATAATATTTTGGAAAGGAGTAAACAATTGCTTAAGCATGAAGGTGAGACTGAATGCTTTTGTAATGATAAAAGGTATTTCTGTCTGTACCATGTCTATGCAATGTAAATACAACACAACCCTTTAAAGGGCAAATGCCCTGACCCTAATTTGAATTAGTAAACCTTGGTATACTGATTTATGAATGGCTAAATCATGTAACAATATTTTTATCAATTATTAAATTGTTATCTTTACCTTTAATATGTAATGTCTGTTTTAATACAGTGTGAAAGTTACTTTTAAGGGGTTTATAGTTTCTAGTTTGACTGTAGAGGATATTTCCCCCTCAACCAACCCCAAAAAAAATATCTGTGAATACTGATAATCATCAGTATTATCCTTGACCAAACTTGGGTACTGTTGCACTGTATGGCTTTGCTAATATCGCTGTTGTGTGTAAAAATTCATGCTGTCAGCAGTAGACTGTCTTAAGAAGAAGTTAGGGTTGAAAAGTGAGAGTCATCCCATTAATATTGAATCGTTGGCTAATTAACACATATTGATACTTCAGGTAATTATTGTTGGTTTGATTTCTTGGAAATACTATCCACTCATTGTAGGCATACACAATAATTCATTATTATATGAATGTGAAGATATTTCAGTAAAACAGCTTGGGTCTTGGCTAAGATATACTGATTCAGAAATATACGTATTCCTGCATGCTTGAGTTGGAGCCCTATAGGAAGCAAGCACTCTTGTACCTTTGGTAGCAAGAGTGTCCATTCATGTATGGTTTATTGTTGACATTAAAAATGTTTCTCTTTGGGTGCAATTTTTTTGCAGGATTATTACTTTGATGTAGAGTGCCCTTTAAGGTTTTTGCTGCATTGTACAGTATGTAGATTACTATATTGGTCTCATGCAGTTTATTTGTAGTCAGTCCCATAAACCCCTTTAATGTAGAAGAAACTCTGGTTGAGGGTGATAATGCATTGATGAGGACTGTTGTAGAGTCTATTTCGCTCCTCCTTACCTCCTATTATATATGTACCATTATTGCCTGCAATAACCGTCTGGCAAACCTAATAACGCCGCAGGATCCTGTACCTATTGAGGGCGTCCTAGAACCGAACTAATGATTATTAGGGAAGTGTTGAAAAGTGCATTACATACAGTAACATTCAGTTGTATATTATTTATACCTTTCCCTTTTAGTTGTTGTCTTATCAAGAAAAGTTTCCATCTGCTGTATCTAACTGCTCAATGAGAAGAGCTCTGAGCAGTCAAGGCTATAAAGGTGACAGTGCAGTAGCTAAGGATTGGGGGAGGGGGTGGGGGTGGGGGATGTAAAATTTATGACCTTCAAATCCCTTCCCAGAGAAAGTACTGTAATAACCAAGTTGCTGTTGAAACTAACTTATGATTGTGTACACAGTGTGTTGTACAACTGGTGTTTATTCATTGCCTGATGCTTGTGATAAATCGTATGGTCTGAAGGATGCTTTATTAGCCATTAATAAAGCATCTAAGGTTCCTCTCAATGTAAACAAAAGGCCTCTTTCTCTAATGATCAGCATGAGACTTCCCACCATTTACTGTGCACTTAAGTGTTCACAATTAAATGTGTTCTACTTGCGGGTCTCTAAATGAGAACCATTTGAAGCCTGAATAACTTTGCAATTTGATTACTTCTGATATTGAGATTGAATTTCTGCTTTATGGAATGATAGCCTATGAGCTCAGTTGGCCCCATTTTAATAATTAACTTGTCAGAGTCGCGATTTTCACTTTGCGTCTACAATTGATGTTATAACTCATCTGTTTTAAAATACATGTCCAATTTCAGCTCCCAAAATGTTGCCAGACAAATCCCAATGCAATAAATGAAATTAGAGAGATCTTTTTGTGGGTTAAAAGCTTCAATTTAATATCAGTGGGTGTGTAACAGCACATGAGACTGCTGGCTTACAGTCAACCTGTTCATGAATGGTGGTGCGTCAATACATAAGTAGATTGCTTATAAAGGCTGTAAGGAAGTGAAACCTCTATTAGTGTGAGGTGTGTAGAGTTTGACCTGATTTTAGAAAGTTTAGATCTTTTTGTCCATGAAAATTCTAGTATGCTTAAAACAGAGGCTAACAATTGTGCTGTTGGTGGAAGATATTCACAAAGCATGATTTACCTATCTAGGACAGTTGAGTATACACCATAGAATCATACAGCTAGTTGTAAGGGGTATTGGTTCTGCATTCATCATAGAATTACACTAACAAGAATAATGTTCAAATGTAAAGGTATCTGAAATACTAGAAGCAGTGGGAAGTATGTTGTACATCAAGATGAGAGGATTAGAAACCCGGCTTAAGTACAGGTAGTTCATTTTTTTTTTTCTGTATGGAATATCATCCATCTGTCCACAAAGCATTTTGAAGTACCACTGTAAAATACTGTAGATACCATTACCAACGATGTTCCTTTATTTCTGCCATATCACTGTTGTGTAATAACAAAGCTGTGATACTTAAGTTAGAATTCCAAAGCAGTGATAGTAATGTTATTAATGACAACACTGTCTGGGCCTTTTTATCTCCCATTCTGTGTTTTGTTATATATGTTCAGTTGTTTAAAGCCTATCTTTACATCTTTGTTGGAGTATGCTGACTTGTTTGAAAAGCTTGTGCAAACTTGAACATGTATGTTGATAACATTAACAAAGTTGAAATCTAGGCTTGGGCCAAACTTAAAGGATGTGTGACATTCAGAAGAATATGTACTCTTAATTAATAAAACATAAAAAAAATGTGCGACATTCAGAAGAATATGTACTCTTAATTAATGGAACATAAATTACAAACTAAAAAAGCCAGTGGCCCAAGTGAAAGAAATGGTTCTCCATAGTGTTAAATTTTCCATTGATATCAAATACATCACTCAACACCTTACATCTCGTAGATTTTCCTTCTGGCAGATCACATTCCGTATGTGTTACATGCCTTTCCAAAAACCAATATTCTTTTATAGGAATTTTATTACCAGTAGATTTTAATGTGAACTTGCCATGTCTGTTGAAGTTTGTCATGCAAGCGTCACAAGGAATTTACATTTTAATGTTTCCAGCTGTGTGAGCATATAATGTGTGAAAATTTACCTCAAAAGGATTTTTCATGAATGCTGAACATTCGCAAAATTCATGTGGGTATTGATGGCAGGTAACCTTAATCATGTATTGTGCACTCAGCATAGTTTGCACACTGATTCACCTGGTGAAGTCTTGTCATATTCAGTGTAATAATTATGTTCTTGATCAATACATTTATACAGATAATAACTATAGGTACCCAATGGTTTTTTTTTTTTTTGAGGAAAACACTGGTTTTAGAAACTACGGCTGTTTTTATATCGCAACAATGTTAGAAAGCTATGATTTACATAAAATGCCTTTATTTGAGACATTATGAGATTGAGTGGATGTTCATAAAACAATGGGTTTTTTTTTTTTGGATAAGTGACTCTTCTCTTTTTTTGTCTGTATTATGAACAGTTGTCTTGAAGTTGTCATCTCAGTGTAGAATGCCAAGCATGCATTGATCGCATCACACTGTATTTTCAATATAATGTCTTGTGATTAGACAAAGCAATAGGAATATAGTCCAGTAAAACATGGTACAAGTAATGACAGTAACATTAACATGCACCCAACACCCCTATTACTCTGATTGTTGAACTGTAAAGTGTCATTTCTTGAGAATGGAGCTGCAAAGTTGTTTTTCAATGAACTGTTAGTTGTGAAGTTCTTAGCACTGGTTAATGGTCTCTTGTTTTTTGAAGGTCTCTTGTTCATCACTTAGCGTGTTTAAGGAAAATCTAAAAACGCATTTGTTTACTATTGCTTTCAAAGATTTTCTGTAGGCCCTACGCTTTGCACAAGGGTACATGATTCTCACACGTTTCCTTTTCGCTTGACTTTTCTTGTTTAAGTACTACGATGTTTTAAGTATTGTAAAGTGCATTTGAATGTTTTACTAAAGGGGCTGTATAAATGCAATATAATAATAATAATAACAACAACAACAACCACAACCATAACCGTCGTGGTAGTAGTAGCAGTAGCAGTAACAGTAACAATAATACTACTAATAAACTCTATCTACATATTAATACCAGTCATGCTTTTAAGACATGTTCATACTATCTAGCTTTTGGGAGAATATTTTCAGTGATTCCCTATCTTGTTTTATTACGGCAATGCTTTCTTACCAATATGTCGATATAGTTCCTACATTGCATTTATCTTCAGGCAATGTATGAGCTGCATTAGGATATCTTTTGTCTTGTATTAAGATCATAATGCTTTCTTAATTAGAAAGCATCATGATCTTAATACAAGACTTTATATGTTTTCCAATCTCAGCATCAGCCTGTATCAAACTGATTCAGATTTTGTGTAAGACAGCATTTCACATAAAGTCATGGCCAACTGTGCAGTTAGCATGATGATGTTGCAACTTCAATCAAATTATGAGTTATTGCATAAAGTGAAATATTGCCTTTCAGATGCACCAACATGGCATGCAAAGAATACAGCTTTAATCATTATTAAACCATTCAGTCCCACCAATTAACTCAATCAGTACTTTATCTCCTCAAAATGTTGAGTATTGCAAGAGTTATTTATAGATGTTTCATCATTTGAAATTTGGAAAGTTTTGGCCAACAAATTATTGAGCAACATATAACTGATTTTTTCTCTGTGAGAACTTTATTTCTTGATAAGAAAACTACTGTGCCACTTTATTTTAAATGATCTATCATTCATATCTATAAATGTTGGTTTTAAAAAATTGAAATTTTTCTGTTCAACTAATGCAATATTTCTCTTTAACGAAAGTTCTGTAATACATACTGAAGTTAACATAATAGTTGCCTCTTACATGACTAGCATAAATTTGTTTTAAAATAGCAATATTGTTTAGCATTGACAATTTATGGAACTTTAAGTGATACTTTTAGGATATGATTGGATGCATAGGCTGATACTGAAGTTGAATTAACTGTAATTTTTGGAAAACTAGTAGATGTATATCATTTATGGGAGAGAGGGAAAATGGTCCATACTTACTCCTTGTCCATCCAAGTCACATGAATTTCAATTAATACAGTAGCACAAAAATTGACATGTCACCTTCAGTTTTATGATAACATTATGACTGGACTCTTGGTGTGTTTAAATTATTGACTCTGTCAAGTATCCAACTTTATTGTGTCACAGGTAGGAAGAAAAATGCCATTAAATTCCAAAGATAACTAGCAGGGTGGCCTTTCATAATCTTGGACAAATCATAAATGATAATGAGTATGCCACTTAAGTGTGAATAATTCCAGTGAAAACAGTCTCTAAAGATATGGCCAATTAGTACTGTAAATTGGAGGCAAGTGTTAATCCATTTATGTGCGTTTGACATAAGTACACATCTTCACTCATGCTTTGTGCGTAAAGGATGTTAGTGACATATTTATTGCTCATACACTCAAACTTTTTAACTGGAACTGAGTACCGTACGTTTATTCCAATATTGAACCTGAAGCTCATCTGGAATGGATTAGGCTTTGTAAACATAATTAGACAGGCATGTACTTGCAAGAAAGCACATATTGAATCCTCAGTTTTTGAAGGTGGTAGAAACAAGAGCTCTGGGTATTATTACCACCTGATTGCTTAATGTTAAAATAAAGACTGTGAATGGTACAAGAAGTGTAAAATTTGTACATACCCATCAAGTGCAATCACTGCCAGCTTAGCAACCCCCAGACATATGACATTATTTCACAGCTATTGGTCTGTAACCGACTCTGCATTTACCTCTATGAGCTACATAACCAGTCAGTTACATCAGTGTCAGTATTCTCCCAAATTTTTAGACCAAGAAGGCCACTTGTGTATAAACCAAATGCCTAGGAATCAGGAGGGGGGAGCTTAAGTGTGCTTCTACCCTCTTCCCCCACTTTTTCAGGAATCACATCTCCTTATTCATGAAAAGTTGTGAAATGTATCAAACAATTTTAATAAAATACCAAACCTTTTCAATAAATGTGCTGCACAAAGTATTGTTCCAAATTGCATTACATCTAAGGACCCTCACACATTCAAAAATTTTTCTCAAAGGGGAGAATACACCACCTCCCCTAGAGCCCTCTTCTAGGATGGCTCCTGGGATGGTGGTTTGAAACTTTCAGCCCCCCCCATACCCCACCCAGCTTAGACAAGACATGAGTCTTCTAAGATGAAACTTGAGAATCTTTTCTATAAATATGGTAGTGTGATAATTTCTTCAATCTACATCGCCCCTCCCCTTACCTCCTATTCACCTATGTAATCCCCACTTACCTGAAACTAACTAGGAGGTAAGTATCGGGGCTGGTAGATTCCCAATCCAGGGAGTTTTGGGGATTTTGCGGCTGAAACTACAAACTTCAACCAGGTCTTGTATTTTATGCAACAAGTACACAAACTGCCTGCAGTTATGCGACAAAGCTCTATGCTGTAGGAATGGACATTTTCAAAGAGTTGCTTTGGAATAATCAAATGTGTTCCACTGCCCCATACTACTGTATATACTCATGCAAGCAATACCCTGCTGTGGCATATAGTGTACAGTGAGTGGCTGAACGGACTACAGCATATGATGCATTTTACGTGCACAACGAAGGTTGTTCTGTTTACTCTCTTGACAAAAAAAAAGGCAACATTTTGGAGTTGTCCATGCCTAATGGCATCAGTTTTACTCACTATACTGAAATGCTGCATATGGTTTAGTGTAAGATTTAAGTTGCAAGCATCAGTTAGGGAGGAAATTCTACAAATGATGCCAACATTTTGGATATAAGCATATGAACTGCTTGCAGTTCTGCTCACCAACATTGAAATGCTTCATCTGGTTTGATGCAGAATTTGTAGTTGCATCCAGTATGGAGGGAATTTAACAGATCATGGCAACAATATGGATTTAAGTATATGGCTTGCCCAACTGATCACCATACTGAAATGCTTGATGTAGGTCAATAGAGAAATAAAAAATTGTATTCACTGCAGGAATTTGACCAACCAGGCTGTTCAGTTCCTGCAATCAATGCTGTGGCTTTGGTAAGCTAGAAGATACTTATACCTAGCTGATTGTAGTGTCTGTATACATGGATGGGTACAGTGGTATGAAGCATTGAACACAGGGATATGGCAGAGTTTGTCTGTAACCAAGAGAGAATGACTGGAATGAATAAAGACAGTGAAAACCATTTCAAAGAAAATACCATAGGTGTATAGCATAAAATGAAGTGAGTTGACATTCCTGATATATCTGTTTGCCTTGGATTGACAAACCTTGGTTTGTAGTAACCATGACATATGCAGCAAGCAGTCAGAGGCCTTCACCACAACCCAGGGGAGAAGAAAAGAACTTAATAGAAGAAAGTTCCTATACTCTCAAAAAACAGGAAACATTGAAAGACATGAAGAGGCCCCTGACAGTCAGGGGTACTGGAAACAAAGCAAGAAACTGGAAAGGGTCCAGTGAGATTAGTGCAAATCAAGTTTTGATTTAAAGATCTTTATTATGTTATATGCAAACAGGAGATGCTTCCTTTGAGGATACCCTGAAGTATTTTTGCATCTGAATATGCACTCTAGTAATTGCATGTTGGGTGTTAAATTTCTGCATATCAATCTGTATTTAAACATACGCAGACTTATTGTGAGAAAGTATGGAAACATAACGAACAGTCAAAGCGCTCATGATAATGTAGTGTAAAATTGATGTTTTAAATAATACATTGGAATGTGGAAGGTTGATTGAATTCACTTTAATACCATGTATGCTACCTTCAAGCCTCAGAAAGGTAACATATTCAAATCAGCTGATACTGTTTAAGAGATGCACACACTTGTTTCCTCAATTAAGGACTCAGGATGTGAATTAATTATAAACAGAAGTGGTGAGAAAAACATATTGAAGATTAAATCACAAATTCACCCATCGTAAAGTTATTTGTGTAAAAGCTGCTGTTTTGTCGTTGTGGTGCTATATTGGATCTCAAAGTTGAATGGATATAATAAGTATGTGGGATGTACATTCCTTAAGAGTGTTACATTTTTTTCTTTTAAGAATGTTAGAATGGCTTCTAAGCTCAGTTAGAATTATTTACCAGCAGAAAAAAGGTTGTTTTGTCTTTCTTGGGACTCTTTAACATGTAGCTTTGTGTGGTCAAGACAAAGTACATGTGATTGAAAGAGTAAAAACAGATTTCATAGAGTAAAAGCAATTAGATGAATCATTCTGTCTTCATCAAATTATTAATGTGATCAGAGGAAGGAGAACATGTAACCTACTTTAGGTCTTGTCTCACAAATTCACGTGGGGGCATCAACATTACCCTAAAATTGGTATTGTGCTATTATAAATGTTTCCTGATGTCTTACAGTAAGTAGTGATTAGGAAAGTAGAAGTGTATTTCGCTCCTCATTACCTCCTATTTACATATGTATACCATTATTGAAGGAAGAGTTAGGTTCTAGGGCGCCCTCATTAGGTAGGAGATCACACGGTGTTATTAGGTTGCCAGATGGTTATTGCAGGGATTAATGGTATGCATGTGTAAATAGGAGGTAACAATATCATAGCTCATAGACTCCCAAACCAGGGAGTTTTGGTGATTTGAGAATATTTCCATGTTAGATATTTAGAGCTGACAGATTCTCAATGTTTGTAGATAGAGGATATTGCAAACTGGGAGTCTTTTAGTGTGCTTATGTAAAGATAAAATTTTGGTTGAACTGGCAGAAATGCAGATTTTAGACAAATGAACCTATTACTTTCTTACTTTTTGACCATTTTTTATTACTAAAATTAAAGTACTACATTAACATTAAACTAAAGTACTACATAATCAGGAATTTAATAGCGTGTGTGAATACGTCCTAAAGCCAGACTATTTATGGAAGCTTGATTAATTACGTGGAACAGAGACAATTACATTGTGTGATTGTTATTGTCTGAGTAGTTTCCTGAATAAAAGCAATTGTGGTCTAATAATAACATAACATAATGATCAAAAATATTATGAGAGAAAACATGAGTTCGTGAACCCTACAAAGCTTGCAGGAAATATCACGAAACTGCAGTTCAGAAAATATTACTGGGAGATGAAGTCTTGGAAATATTGTAGCAATTACATGCCAATGTTTCTTGTGTAAAATGCTCATAGAGATTCTGATTACAACTGCCACATTTTTATGTTCTTCGTGACTTAAAACATGAAACTGTCAGTGAGGTGTAGCAGATTGCAAGAATATTTTAGTAATCTACATCGCCCCTCTCTTACCTCCTATTTATTTACCTATGGTAATTTACATGAATAAACCAGAGAGTATGTATGTATTTATTGATGACTGACTCCTGTGTATGCATCAAACTGCTTTTAAGCAAGTTTTTTTTTTTAATCAGTATCCATGTAGTCATGTAAATTTGGAGGGTTGGTTAACTCAGTAGCTGTCAGGTTCTGTAAATTTTAGGCATTTTCAGTTTTAATGCTGTTTGCATTTCAGTTTGTAAATTTTTGTCAAGTACTGTCAGTAAACATGCAAGATAAATGTAGAGCCAACATGAGAATATTAAACTTAAAATATATGAAAACATATGAATGACTATTCGTGTAGTGTCTCAGGTCTATGCACTTTTGGTGTAAGTGAAAGATACAGAGTGTATCACTGTGAAGTCATCGTAATCTGTTATGAAAAATGGAACTTTATTATTGTGTGGTAAATTTCCTTTCATTAATTTTGGGTGCACATCGCCCCCCCCCCCCTTCTTTTTGCCTGGTCTGAATTCTTTCTGACAGGGAGCCAAATTACTTCACTCCCTGCAGCTGGTCTCTCACACTCGCAGTTGTTAAAGCAACAACAAGAATAAATGTTGTTTTTACAAGCATGGAAACTCTGCATTCTAGCATGGCAAGGTAGTTTGACCTCTTTGTCACTTTAACACATAGGTTAGAGGATTGGAAATACTTGTTACAGGTGTATACAGTATGTTGTTTTTCAATCACAGTGTGCGTCTATAAAAGCTTGTATTCTATGCTTAGTATTACCCATATCCTAACAGGGCTCGAAATAACGGGGGCCCGTGGGCCCTATGCTCCTAGAAATTTGTTCGGGCCGGTAGCTTCTACAGGGAAAGGGGCCTGGTTGGCTCCTAAATATTGCAAGTCTAATGTACAGTCTGCACACGAACTTCTCCATTCACATCCACAATCTTGTATCTCGCACAGCCTGTGTATTTCGTATATACTGACAGTCAATAAAAACTTGCGAAACACGCATTATTTCTGAAATTACTTCACACTGCTCATAAGTACAGTTGTCTGCTTTGTCACAACATGGAACATCACTCACGCAGGCATACACCGATGTCAGTCATGAGTAATATAGGCGGAGCCAGGGAGCTGGAAGTCTTCCAGCTCCCTGGGCGGAGCCTCACAAGATTAACTGACAACAATCTCCTTTTCAACCATTGTACCTACAGTGTGGTATTTGCACCACTGAATTTACACTGTACTGTAATGCATAGACCTGCACTGGAAACAGTATGAGTATACCATCGCTATAGATAGTGCACGTTATGCAATACATGCAAGAGACTATGTTATGGTGGAAAGTACATTCTTCAGTGATCGTCGTAAAAGGAAAGGGTGGAATATTTTAACTCTCGGTACACGTGCATGAGTTTTCTTTCAAGTACAGCACACTGTATAGTACATCATCATAAGCAATTTCGAAGCCTTTCAATTTTTGGGAGAATGTGAACTAACTATTTACGGGACGTTTAACGATTATAAAACTCGGCCAACATAGTAAACCATTGGTATGGCAAAAGCCATGCACACCACACATAGGTATAGTCAAAAATCTACTGTATCACATGCAATGCAGTAGCATACAGTTCTAATATCGCATGGTGGCTTCAGGTCTCTGTTACTGTTACATACACACTTAGGCTGTAGGCCTACAGTAGATCATTGACTGCACATATGAATGATGTCGGGTTTATCCAATCAGATTACAATAAACGATCATATGAGTGATTTTTTTATTTGTTAGCTTTGGGCCCCTTGATTTCTCATTTGGCCCCTAGATTCCATGAGCTAGGGGCCCGGCTGGCCCCCAAAGTTTGAAGGCTTATTTCGACCCCTGCCTAAGGGAACACGTGAGGAATCAAGGGTATCTGTCCCTAATATTGATTGAATTAATACAACACAAACTCATGTATTTTAATTATATTCAAATGATATACATAGTTTAGTTTGCTCCTCCTTACCTCCTACTTAATATGTACAGTAAAACCCTGTTGATTGGATCACATCAGCTGAAGATAGTTCAGGTTATGAAAAAGTTTACATAAACAGGGTTTCAAGTGTTGGCTTCAGGTATGGTACATGGGGTGTCTAAGACAGAGTTCCAAAGCATTTCCTAAATAATTTTAAAACGGCTCGCAAAATTACAGAAAAAATGACCCAAAATATTTAGCTATCATATGTTGTGACTGATGATGTTACAAACATCTTTGTAGACTTTTAAAACCCAAAATTTGAGCCTACAGTCTCCTCCATGCCCAGTGCTTTGTACTAAATGTATGCATGTGCAGAAGAGAAACTCTGACAATATCTGGGAGATATCTAGAATAAAAATTTGGCATAAATTTCTGGAAATATTGAAGACACATGTGTAGAAGACTCGAATGGGTATTCGCCATGTTTTTTTTAAAGGCCTACTGGTGTTACTTTGAGATATGATGCTCACTACTATACTTGGTACTTACTTTTCAAATTTAGTGAAACTAGGTGTTACACTGTCCTATAAACATATTAAATGTGGGACATCAAGGCTATACCAACTTGTGACTCTTACCAAGAATTTTAAAACAAATGCGTACAATTTTTCTTACAAATTTGACAAAGAGTTACAAAATATTGTCATTGGCCAGATGCGTGCTATTTTAATAGTCACCATGACTGTGAAAGTCCTGATAAAAATTATTGTATTTCTGCCATAATTTCTGTTGACTTTTGCCTTGTGATGAACTAAAAACTTTGTGGAATTCTGCCTTTGTTGTGTAGAATTTTAATCTGGTAAAATTGCAAAGCCAGTTTGGATAAACCAGGGGTTAGGTTAAATGGGATACAGAAAACTGGGCTTTGTTGTATTCCGTAATTGCCCTATAATTTCTGTCCGGCCGACTGTAGCATATTAGGGGTACTCTTGTCCTGTCAACTCTGTCCCTCATTAATATTTTCATAGTCGCCTTGGACATAGTCTACTAGTGAGATAATGTAACTTCTTCCCATTGACACTGTTGGTAGTGTAGGCACACAACCTTTCTTCACTCACAAGGACATACAGGTCAGAAAGCCAGTTGTCACGTATCAGCTATCTTATTCGCTCTGTGCCTTTCATTGGGAAATTACCTCTTGAAAATTAAGTTTGATTCTCATGAAAAGCAAATGCACTAGTACTTGACTAAGATGTTATTTGCACCCATGTTACAGTTGTAAGAAGAATATTTTGCCACTTTTCATTGGAGTATTGGATAATATGTCTTGTTAAATCCTTCATAGTCTTTTAAAATATAAAAATAGGCAGCAATATTTTCCCAAAATAGCCAAGCCCAGAATAAATGCTACCAAATTAGAAGCTGGCATCTTTAAATAGACAACTTTCTAAGTGTCTCCCTCTGAAATCTCAAGTTTTACCTTTTTTCAGATTTGCCAGTCTGTTGTAATGAATGAGATACCATACGTCAGAATGTCGCAAAGGTTGCCTGGAAATTTCCATGTCAGGGTGTTAGTGTATACAGACAGTCATATTAATAACTTCCCCTGTGTTTTGAATAGCCTGCTAAGCAATAGTTTCTCATTATTAGCTTGGTTGAGCAATCTGACTTGGTCTGTCAGATGGCCAGAGTTCTGTGTGCTAAGTGTTTGGATTGTGCTATCATTGAGTGTAATTAACTTTGGCCAGTTACTATCAGTGCATGCATGTTATTAGGATAGCTGATCCAATGAAGATGGATATTTATGGCATTGTGATCTGGTTGTTATATCAGAAAGAGTGCGTTGTACACCAAACGTTAGTCAGTGTTGTCTAATGCCTTTGTCTTGGCATGTGATTCATGTCCTTGGCGTCACAAGTCACAGAGAAATCTCTTAAGTGCAGGAACAAGCATTCTACATAAAATTGCCTTCAGACATAGGAAAGTTTGTAGACGGTTGAAATATTTATTACAAATTAATTATTTCATGCAATTCAGAATGTGTTAGGCGCCTGGGGACCTTGTGATATGGAAAATGCCAACAAGTTGTGAAATAAATAGATATACTACTGTACTAGTATTACTCTGTCAATATACACAAACAACCACATACTGTACGTGTCCTAATTTGTGAGGTAACATTTACACCAATTGTTACCTGGGGTTGTTAAAAGCTGTATCTTTTAAGAACACATGCAGTTTCAGTAAACTTTATGTCCAACACTTCACATATTAGTTGCATGTTTCCATAAGTGGTTGATCTGGTAATCTTAAGATTTGCCAATCGACCACTGTAGATAATGTGTGGCAGTAATGGACCTTGTTGCGTTCGTCTATGTCGTACATATCAAATACTAATACTTAGAAAATTTCTTGATTGTTCAGTAAACTGAGTGTCTGCTGCACAAAACTTTGCAAGTCGTCATTGAAGTTGATAGTGAATGTGACGATCCACATTTCTTTCTCATTTCTTTACATAAAACCATTTTACAACAGTAGCTCGTTATGGAAAAGTTGGAAAATATTTTTACAGTAAAATTTGAAAATAGTGTGAAATGTTTAGCTAACATAGAGTGGCTTTCAGCTTCACCATTGAACACAGAAGTGTGTACTTGTTAGGAATGTGTGCCAGGTCACAGATAAGTCATGCAATGTGGGACATATTATGTATCTTGTACACTAAAGTGAGGCATTTCATAAAGGTTTTGCTTCTTCAAATGGAATCAAAATTGGGAGGTATGTCAATTTGATGTTAACGGTATGGTTTAGATATGAAGTATTAATGAATGAAAGGCTCTTTGTCCAATAGCAGGAGCTTTAAGGACTCTGCAACATTAAACAACATCGTATATTAACATGTGTTTTATTTCGTAGTAGAAAATGTGGTATTTAGGAATATTTGGAATATAGACTCTAGGAGGTCAAGGGTTACAATCACCATATTTAGTTAACAGTGTCATACATAGTTAAGTTACTATAACTTCATGTAAAGTAAAGAAGTGATAACTAAGAATATCACAATTGGTAAAAGTAAAACATTTGGTAAGTGTGTTAATAGTACATAATGTGATGAAGATATAGTGAATCTCATACAGGCAACATGGAATTAAATACTTGGTTTCAAAGTTTGAAAGTCATAGAAATTTTGTGCATTTAAAGAGAGCTACCAATTCAAGAATCTCATCATCAAAGCTATGTGATGAAAAATTTAGCCAAATATGATAGTATTTTTAAACATTCAGAAAATATTTACATTTACACCCCCCCCCCCCCCATCATATTGTTAGTGTAATGTTGCAGCTTTTTTGTCATATCATCAGCAAATAAAATTATATTATCTTATGGTGGTGATACATGTCTTCTGTGTAAAACAAAAGTAGTCTTTGAAGAAATGACTTTTTAAAACCCTAAAAGAAGGACTGTTGTGTGTCAGTAATTACAAGCTAGCTTTAATTTTTTAAAAGAGCACAGACATACTGTACCACACTTATCTGTGCTTTATTTTACCATACAGCTGCAACTGTTTGAAAGGGAAAGAATGTCCTTTGCTATTACAATCATTGCCATCTCTCTGGAATATTGAAATCTAAAAAATACCAGTTTTTTACCTCCTTGTAAACTGAACTGGCTGAAAAGTTGATTTGATTACTGCGCTTGTTTGTGTCAGTCTGAAGCCATTTTCTTATAGAAAATAGAGGGATGACCCACTTTCTCATATCAAGGGGGCATAAATAAATCTAGAGCCTCCAGGAGGTATATTTCTATGGTATGGTATGGTTTGCCATGCTGTATGTAGGACAAACAAGAATTGCTATGCAAGCAAAGGAATTTGTTTCACTACTCAAATGAGGTTTTATTGGTATTAACATTGTAGGATACATGAATTTAGTGATAACTTCAGTTTGAAGTAGATAGGTATTGGGATAGTATTTTGACCTGTGGGTACAGAGACTGTATGCATGTGTTGACTGACAAAAATCTGACATTTGCAGGCTATGAGTGCCTGAAGGTGTTCTGTTTTTATGCATCAGTCTATCATTTAGGTTTGTATCTCCTTGTCTCCGTATGACTATATATAGTATTGTGTGTATGCACTTACAGTAACCTAGATTGAAAGTACCAGAAAGAAATGGTGTAATTGTACTTTGAGAAAAAGTGTTAAGATTGAGCTCATGGTGTATGGTATCTGATGCTATGTACACTTGAAATAAGAAATGTTGAGATTGAAAGATATTCTTCAGTTTCTTTACCTTTATGTAAGATACAAGGATGCAACACTCACTTGAATATTATCCGTTTTCATTTCTTTGTGGTTTATGTTATATTTTACTCTGTGTTGGTATTGTCTGTTTCCATGTAATTTACTACACTTTACCATTGGTCATGTCTTCAACCTGTGTCACATAATGCAGTGATATTAAAGTACCTTCAAACCTTACACAGATATGTCATAGCAAAGCAGAACTTCTGTACAACAGAAATGTATATTAATCAGTACAATTTGTGTAACAAATTTCAAAAATAAACCTTTAGCTTATTGCAGTAGTGTAAAACTAAAGAAAAAGTTGTATACTTGTATCTGACAACACTGTCTGGTATGCAAATTCTCCTGAAATAAATTATTTTAGGGGATAGGACATATGAATTGAACCTTTCTTAAAAGCTCTTAATGTACCGTAACAGATCATGGTATCAACCAAATCAAATTGTGGACTTCACAAATGAAGGAAATGGTATTATGTTTAAGTGCTTCATAATTGTTCTGCTAGATTTTGTTTATAAATTCTTACATTGATGTATAAAATGTTCTTCTGTAGATGGTTTCAACAAGACATCAGTGAATGACTGTCAAATGCATCAAAATGGCCCGACATAGCTTTACTTAGTAGAGACTTAAATGTATTAACGTTATCACTTGCTTGAAATCGCTATCTTAGAAGACCTGCTGTGCTACTGGGCATACAAAGTGTGTACATGTACAGTAGGCATGTCCATTGAGCAGGCACACTTCGGTTTCTATGAACCTGTGATGTAATGTGCATATTAGGCCTATGGGAAAGCTTTTGTGACATACAAGTTGTTATTAGGTGCATGTTATATTCATACTGTATGTATGTGTGTTGGCATGCTACTATAAAATCAATTGCAGTGTACAACATTCCATCAGCTCTTTTACTGTCTCCCTGCTAAGTCATTCTTACCCAAGGGAAATGAATCTGGCTTCAATTCGTCAAAAATGATGTAAGACTAAGATTGTTAGAGAGAAGAATTTGTGAAAAAAACATTTACTCAACCTTGTGTATTCTGTTGGGGCACCGTCTGCAGCATACAGGTATGAAATAAATTGTGAATAAATTAAGACCAAGAGCAACTAATACTGTGGAAGGAAAAGATCCTAAAAATAAAAATGTTGGAATCTTTATCCACAAAAAGAAGCCACATTGCTGCAGAAAGCTGTTTCATGCCCTGAAAATTGTGCATGAGTATTCATTTATTTTTTATGCCTTCCCGCGGTCAGGGAAATCTATGCAATGGTGATGTCGTGTGTGAGGGTGCATGTGTGTGTTTGTGGCACTGCTTGTAAACACCATATCTCAAGAAGGGTAGCCTCAAGGGATCTCATACTTGGCATGCAGATATTCCTTATTAAGAATATGATCCCTATTGTGTTTTCTGAAGGTCAAAGGGCATTTTGGGTCACCAGAGGTCAAATGGTAAATGCCTTGAAAATTTTTCTAAACACTCTATCTTCATGCATAATTTCATACTTGGCATGTGCATGGCTCTTAGAAGAAAGATGATCCCTCTTGTTTTTGTTAGAGGCCAAAGGTCATTTGGGGTCATCAGAGGTCAAAAGGTCAAAATCTTGTTAACATGATATTCCAAGCAAGGTAACTTTGATGGATCTCATACCTATCATGTGGATGGCCCATATTTAGTAGATGATCCTTATCACTTTTGGTGGAGGTTTAAAGGTCATTAGGGGTTATCAGAGGTCAAATGGTTAAAACCTTGTAAGCACTATGTCCCATGCAGAGAAACTTCAAGGGATCTCATACTTTACATGTAGGTAGCACACATTGAGTAGATAACCCTGTTGTATTTTGTGGAGTCAGTTCATTTGAGGTCACCAGAGGTCAAAAGGACAAAATCTTGTTAACATGATATATCAAGCAGGGGAACTTTGATGAATTTCATACTTAGCAAGTGCATGGCCCATATGGAACAAATGATGCTCCTTATTTTTGGTGGATGTCAAAGTTCATATGTCATTTGGGGTCATCAGTGGTCAAAAAGTAGAGACCTTGCAACACTATATCTCATGAAGGGAAACTAAGGGATCTCATACTTGACATGTAGATGGCCAACTTAGTGTACATATCCCAGTTTTTTGTGGAGGTTAAAGGTCATTTGTGGTTACCAGAGGTCAAAATCTTGTTAACATGATATTTCAAGCAAGGTAACTTCGATGAATCCCATACTTAGCAAGTGAATGGCCGTATCGAGTTAGTGATCCTCATCATTTTTGGTGGAGGTAATGGGAGGTCAAAAGGTAGACATGTTGTAAACACTATATCCCATGCATGGAAACTAAGGAATCTCATAGTTAGCATGTGGGCAGGCCACATTGAGTAGATATCCGTTTTTGTGGAAGTCAAAGGTCATTTGAGGTCATCAGAGGTCAGAAGGTCAAAATCTGGTCAACATGATACTTCAGCAAGGGGAACTTTGATGAATCTCATACATGTGGATGGTCCATATTGAGTTACTGATCCTCATTATTTTTGGTGGAGGTCAAAGGTCATTTGAGGTCACCAGAGGTCAGAACATCAAAGTATGGTTAACATGATATTTCAACAAGGGGAACTTTGATGAATGTCATACATGTGTATGGCCCATATTGTGTTAATGATCCTCATCATTTTTGTTGATGTCAAAGTTCATTTGGGTCACCAACCATCAAAAAGTTGAAATCGTGTGAACATGATATCTTGAGCAGGGTAACTTTGATGAATCTCTTACTTGACATGTGAATTACTCGTATTGATTAAATGTTCCGTTTTGGTGGTCTGAGGTCACTTGAGGTCACTAGAAGTCAGAAGGTTGAAACTTTGTGAACACTTTAAACACAATATGTTGAGCAGAGAAATGTTAATGAATCACATGCTTGACATGTGTATGGCCCATTTTACAGTAAGTGAAGGTTAAAAGTCATTGAAGGTCATTGGAGGTCAAAAGGTTATTAGTATGGTATGAAGTGTGTTTGATCTATGCCCATGGACCCTATACATTCTGTGCCAAAATTGTAAAGACTAATTTATGAAACACCGTCAATTTGAAAACACGGTAATAGACTTACGTTGGCAAGGAATCACTACGCCTTTTGACTTTCTGGTTATATGACTTTAAAGAAGATGTTTACAATGAAGAAAGCCCTAAATAACATAAACATTAATTGTCATAGAGTACTCATATAATTTAAGAAGGAAAATTTGCACTAAATCATGAAAGGAGATTCTGAAAAGTGGGGAAGGAAGGCTTTCTAGTGTTGTTGAGTACAGTCTGTTGAAATTAAGTTACATAATGTGGACTAGAAGGATGTCCCATATGAGACATAAATGGCCACTGTGTAGAATCTCTCTGTTTGTTCTGCAGGGTATTCGTTCCCCATTGTAGCTATGAACATGTCAGGTTCATGCTCATCTCAAATAGTATACTTGGACATTTTGCACCAATTTGATGAGGTTTCACAGTACAGAGAGGCCTCAACAGTAAGCAAGATGCCATTCGTGTCTTTATTGACTATAGGTTGAAATCTGAAAATGTAAATCAAACATTTTAGGAAAGGTCATGTAATTTAGGAGTAGATTGAAATTCCTCATATGTCATAGAGGTTCACCTGCCTTTGAAAATCAGAATTTAAATAGATAAAGAAAAATGGAAGAGGTGAAGTGTTGCTGAAAAGCTGATATCATATTAACAGTCAATTCATATAGCAGAAGTTCTAGTAGATTTCAGTGCAGTAGGCAGATGTATAGATGTTTAAAACAAACAATATTACAGTGAACTGGTGTTGAAATACTAAAGTATGGAAAATTTTTGATAAGTTATTACACAAAGGCTAGTATTCTCCATTTAAGAGACAAGTTCTGAACTTTCTTTTTTATTTTAATCCAGCTTGGTAGAGTATGTAATATGCTCATGCATTTTCCTAATAAACTGAGGTTTATTGTACTTTGTGCCCAGTTTAGAGTGAAATGTGAAGCGTTAGTATTTGCAGCCAATAACCTTAACGCAATGGAACAGACGATTTTAGAAAAGCAAAAAAGCTAAGCAGAAGATCAGTGATTTAGGTCTGATGGAAAGTCTTTACTCTGTGATATGTGGTAATCACAGGTGATTAGTTTTGGCGATGGATAGCTGTTTTGATTGGAACCATGCAATCTATGGCAGGAGATCTTGAAAACTCAGTGATACATGGTGTCAGGTTGGGTTTATGACTGCACTAGTGGAGTAAACAGGTTGATGTATTGTAGTATTTAATTTAGTAGGTTTAATGGTTTTTTTTTTGTCATGCAGATGTTAAGCAAATTCCATTGTTTGTGTGATTGGGCATGGGTGCTTTGTGCAGAATACATGTATGCAGGTATGTTTATGCCAGATGACAGACACCCTATCCAGTACGAAAAATTTCTACATGACACTAACTAGAAATATCATGAATTTTGCTCAGATTTGTATTTTCATCTGACACAGGTAAATGAGTAATATATTCCCTGATTCCTACCCTTAGACCTACCTCTCTCAGAAAATTCTTTGAATGACATATTCCTGTATATTGCAGGCCATTTGCCCTTTTTATGTTAATTGGTGTGCAAGATGTATATTAATGGAAGTAACCCTCCTGAAGAGAAATTAAAACTTAAAAGTTGGGACTTTGATCAAAATGTTTTACCCCGAGAAGTGTGACATGCTATTAGAATCTTGTAGAAAAAGAGGATGTGTGTCAAATGATGTGAAGTTTTATTCTGCCTGTGTTTACTTACCTTCCACAAACATTGAAACTGAAGTTGTTCTACAACAGTTCAACTACCTTCAACTTTGTGCTTGGCATGATATCTCAATTTATCCTTTTTCCATCTCATAATAGACTGTTTATTTGACATCTGTTAGGATCAGTTTACTTGAATGATATACTTATAGGGGTTCTCACCTTTAAAAATAGGCCCAGTTGCCCTCTTCACTGATAAATGACCATCTAAAGTTCAGTCAATTTGTCATTTACTTCGTAATTGCATTCTCTGACAATAAGCAGAAGCAGCATTTTGTGTGACATGTCTGTATGCACCCACTAGGTAGGTTGATTGCTAAGGTGACCTTACAAGATGTAAACTTATCATCTGTAAAGATCGAAATGTGTTGTGTTACAGATGTAATTTTTCAACTGGGATTTTCTCTGTTCATTAAAAAGTAGGTACTCATACAGATGGAAATTTATCTTTATGCCAGTGAACTATAAATGTTTAGGAACATTTACTTGATAAATATGTATGAGCTACAAAAACAAAAGTGCACAACTGGGTGTTTGCACTTCATTTGCATACTAAAGCTGTTTTGAATAGACTCTTATTTATCAGTCTTTTAGGCAATCAATCTTCAAGATCTTTCTGTCATTTCTGTGAGGCCAGAGCTTCTATGTTTTAACATTAGGGAGATGGTAGTGTGTAAAATGAGGAGAATACAAGATTCAGGAAGGAATACATTATAAACACAGCCTAACAGAGAGAGGAGTCACTGCAATGCTGATGCAGGTGATTGCCGACTTTATCACATAATCTAATTAACTGTACTTTACTTTCATAATGCACATTGTTGGAAAGTTTCAGATCAGTGATAGTATTATTCCATGTGAAAACTTCAGTGGAAGTTGATAAGTTCATAAATATCTTCCTGGATGAAGCATTTCAAGACCTAGTATTAAATTGATCATCAGTGTTGGTAGGTTGTTAAGAATGGTTAGATTTTTTTTGCAGGTTATCTTTTCATTATGTTTTTGTTACTGTCAGTATTAAAAAGCTGGTTTGTAGTCAGTGTTGGGACAATTTTGTTGATCTTGTAATGCATCAGTGCTTTCACTGTAGTTCCCTAACCCAGTTATCTGCCTTTGAGTTTTTTTGTAACATTTATGTAAAACCAATTTGATTAGAAAATGACATGAAATAAGAGACTGAGGATTTTTCAAGCAAAGTTCTTCTGTAACATCCTTGTTTTAAGATAAGATTTCCTGTGAGAGATTGCAGTTTGATTGTCATGCAGTGTTGCCTCTACAGGGTACCTTGTATCAGATGTATACTTTATAGTCAGTAGAGGCTGGGCCACAGGGTAAAGTCTTCTGCAAACCCTTTTCCCTGTCTCAGTAGAAGAGCTTTTTGTACGGACATACATGACATATTTTCCTGGTGAATTTCGTTGATGCTATATGGGAAATACTGTCATCAAGGTTTCTGTGCAACAGCAGTCCAGACATACTGTGGCCCAGCTGTTTACATCAGTGGCTGCAAGACTTATTTTAAAATTTGTCTGGACTAAATTCATTTTTATAATTACTAGCAGAAATTTTGGAAAATATTTTGCATTCTTTCCTACTTACCTGCAGGGAGTGTTTCAAGAGCCTTTCATTTATATAATACAAGCAAGCACCAAGCAATTTTTACACCATGGATTTTAAGATTTAGTGCACTGTTTGCATCAAAAAATATATGGCCAGGGAATTTCTAATTATTGTACAAAGCACCTGGTCATATCCCTTCTACCTATTGAATCCAAAACAGATAAGTATTTTAATTAGTTAGTGACCATTTGCCTTCATTTGTGCACAAACAAACTGAAAGATTTATTTCCTTGAGCTCATATACTGTAAAGGTAACTTGTTATACCTGGGTACTCTCAGAGTTTTTACAGCGCATTATCACCTCGCCAAACATGTGAAACTTGCACTTTAAATGATTCCAAAAATGCTCCTGGTCACAGAGAAATGACATGTGGTTCTGCTAAAATTTATAACACTAGGAGCCAAAACTTGGATTGGACAGGAACCTGGTTCAAGCTGCAGATAATGTAAGGCTTGTTTTCAATACTAGCAGTCCGGAATGGGCTTGTATTTCTGCATTTAATATTAGTGACACATGTACTGTGTACAACATCAGATACTAAGAATTTGCACCCTACACTTTGTGTAAATTCACTGAAAAATTGAGTAAATATTGCAAGGACTCAACATTTACACAGTCTATTTCGCTCCTGCTTACCTCCTATTTACATATGTACTCATTATTGCCTGCAATAACCGTCTGGCAAAAAACTAATAGCACCGCGGTATCCCCTAACAGTAGAGGGCGCTCATATGTAAATAGGAGGTAAGTATCGGAGCTCATAGATTCCCAAACCAGCGAGTTTTGGTGATTCTGGTGCAAGCTCACATTTGTAGTCCACTGTTTTGCCTTAGATTTCAGTATCAAGCTGCATAACTTTAATACACAGGATGATCTGGAAGCCATGAAGGAAGAGTTGGTGGTGCATAGTATGTAATTTTGTTGTCCCATCTAGGGATGTAACTCCAGTAGGGAGTAGTGGTTCGTTTGGTTTTTATCTTTGGCTTTGGTTGGTGGGATGAATGAAAGAGAGCCTTGCATTATGATTTCATATTTTGTTCTATTATATATATATATATATATATATATACATATATATATATATACATATATATATATACATATATATAACACGCTAGATCAACGGATTAGGCGAAAGGTCAAATCCGCCAGTACAAAAGGCGAAAACAAAAGCAATTAAATACGTAAGATTATATTTCCCCTTTGGTTTTGAAATATATATGTACGTTATTTCAATGGCCCCTAAGTCATTAGTGTTAACAGATACTTGTATTTAAGTTGGTGTGCAGTGAAGTAATTGCATAAACATTATGTGGTAAATCAGACTTTAAAGAGTTACGCATTCCCATATAAAACAGTGTGTAAAACGTTAAGGTGAAACGGTTTTTTTGCCTAAAGGTCAAGTTCTCCCAACAGTCGCATTTTTCATTCCATATATCGCCTGAATCCCAATTTATATATATGTATATATATATATATATATATATAAATATATATATATATAAATATATATATATATATATATATATATATACCTAATTGTGGAATAAGGGGAAATTTTTGCTGAAAAAATCAACGTTAGGGGGAAATTGCCGTTAGGGGGAAAATTTGCTTTCCCCCTAACGTTTTTACACACTATTTCTATGGGAATACGTAACTGTATGGTAAATTCCATATAGCAACACGTAATATACGCAATTACTTCAATGTTGACCAAATTACGGACACCTATGTGTTAACATGTATGGCTGAGGGGCCATTGAATTTACGTACATGTATACCATTTTACTTAAAGGCGAAATATATGCTTATGTATTTTATTGTTTTTCTTTCCCCTTAACGTTATTGTGATATACAAATTTCCCCCTAATGTTCGATCCAGTGGAATATATATATATATATATATATATATATATATATATATATCAATATTTGTGCAAGGCAAAATATTGACAAGTAGCTGTGACATTGCCACAAAACTTATTTTACCTGTAACATTCTTCTTTTACAAAAGTATCATGCTAATGTAATATGGCTTTCACTACTCAGAATTTGAATAATGGCATACTTTGGTAGCCATATCTGAAGTGTAAGTTCATTGTCATTAGTATGGAGTACATGGGTTCTTGTTGTATGTACAAGTACGGGTACTTTGTACAAATATGGGTACAAATGTTTTTCATTGGTATAAGTACAACACTTTGCATTAGCAAACTTTATCTTTGAGTACAAACTGGAGGATATAAGTCCATCATGACTATGCTAGTAGGTGTCGGTAAAGAAGTGTTTATAAATGATGAAACTGAAATTTAATGTTTTATTATTCTTCTTCTACAGGTACTCATGTCCTAGAGGGTAGTGGGAAGATGGTTGTGACAGCCGTGGGCCTGAACTCTCAAACCGGTCAGATCTTCTCCTTGCTCCTAGACATCAAGGGGCAAAAAGGTCAGAAGCTGGAAGTTGATGCAGAGGATGGGACAGTTAACTCAGAAGGTAGTAAGACAGTGCTCCACTAGCATCCAACTCAAATCGTCGTCTGCTGCTTGAAGTGGGAACTGTAATCTGGGCTTGTCCTTTTTATGTGTCCTTCTCTGTTGTCATCTGTCATCCTTTATCATAGTACAGACCTGTAGCTCAGTTAGAGTTGTCACATTTCATTCATTGGTGGAGGACATCTTTATTCATACCACTCATTCTGAACAAATTCATCTTATGGGAAGGGGTCAGTAAATGATAATTTAAGTTTAGACTATGGCACAGCCATAGCTGCATTTCAAAGGAGGGTCATTATCTCTAAATACACAAAATTAAATTTGACGGTCATCATTTAGAAGTTCTTTCAACAAGGTTTTTTGAAAAAGAGACTTACCCTATTCTTATAAGAAACTTGTTGTTTGATTAATTGTTTTGCATTTGTAGATAGTAGGAAATGTCATATGACATGGGACTACATCTGGTAAAGATTGGAGAGGGATCTAACTGCTGTGAAAATAATGAAACTAACTTTGTTTCCATTTTTTCCAAAAGTTCTCACCACTATCTTGATTTCTTTGCAGGGTATCTTGTATAAGGAGCCCATAGAAGGTCATACTGTAGGTGTCTGAAAAATTTAAAGGTGGACTGAAAAATAAGAAAATTAAAATTTGCTTGAAATACAAGGTTTTGATACCATCTGTTGAAGGTACCTTATGTGTGAGGTATAAATTTTGATTATTGCCACAAAAGGATGACAGATGAAATGTGAAGGAGGATACCATTTTGGTGAAAAAATGTCTCTCTTTTGCTGTGTTTTGAATGCTTCATTTGGCAGGGGAGTGTTTATGGTGTATTTTATGTAAGAAGTTTTCTTTCATTTATTTCTCTTCTATGGTTCTGAACTTCTAGCTGGAGCACTGTTAACTTCTTCACCAAATAGTAGTATATGTGAAACATGGTGTTGGAAGAAATCTACCAGTATTAATCACAATTACATCTCCTATGGGAATTTGTCACAGTACTACTAATATTCAGTCAGGGCTGGTATAAAATTTTGAATTTTTCTCAAAGGTCTTATTCCTTGTCCTTCACCTTAATATGTCCTTGAATCTTCAGAGTCCAAAATAAGAAGCTGCCAGAAAAGTGCTATCAGAGAGCTTGTCCACCATATCTCTGTCCATGAGTAGTAATCAGTCCAAAACTATTGTTAAAATAAACCCCTTCCCTCCCTCTTTTCCTCCCCCCCTTCTGATATATCTTCCATTACCATGCGCAAACTCACCTGAGTGTCAGTCCTCAGTGTTGTGTTCACATGTTCACATTCTGTGGTGTAACTTGTCTCATACTTCACAATGTGTAATTTTTTGTTGTACTCTTCTTCTCAAAGATTTTGTGAAACGAAATTGCAATTTGCTGTGCTTTATTTTGTTTTCTACCCCTCCAGTAATGTCTTTGCTTCTTGTTAGCCTCTTTTTATCTGAAGTTTCAAACCTCACTGCCTGAGTAAGTTTTACCATACATTTCAATTACTGTGTCGGTCCCCAACAATGTCTCCTATATGATGTGAATCTACTGCAGAGTTCCTCTGGGAATTTGTCTGCTTTGAGGCTTTTTCTACCTTATTTGACAAGAATAGCTGATAACAGGCAGTGGGTGTGATTTGTTGTACATGAAGTTTAGTTATTGGCTGAAAATTGGGGTTGTTGTATGGATGTACCTTCTTAACAGATTTAAGTGTATTTATTTTACATTATATGAGGGATTTCAGGGCAGTTAATGACAATACATCATTTAGATAAGAGCAACGAGAAAGGGGGGAAATATATGGCCACTAACAGCAGTTAAGTGTCAGCATTACTTAAGGGAGCTATTTTGTAAATTCATCTTGACATCAATGAAGCTCTCTTCTGTTTACATTCATTATATGTCCATTAGAACATGGGCAGAATATAGAAAAGTTATCCTAGTAATAATCCTTCCCAAGCATCAATCTTTTTTCTTTGGTAAAGAAAATTTTAGGACACATATATGGCTATGGTTTAGATGAGAGTGGGCATAGGGATGCAAGAGTAAGACATATATTAGGAAGTGAGCTGGTGGTAGTAACATGTTGTCTAGATGATAATGTGATTATTTAAACTTGAACTGTTGTTAGTGCTGTCAAATTAAACCAATTTGAGTGCTACTATCCTTTCCCTTATGTATTCCCTATGTACTCCTTACCTCATCCTACCCCCTCCTTTGTTTTTGGAGTAGACACCAGTGATGGAATATATCGGTGGTGAAGGGTTTTAGGTAGATCACAGCAAAAAGTAAAATAAATCTTGTCCCTCATTACTTCCTATGTACCAATGTGACCCCATTTATGAAGGTTAATTCATGTTTATCTCATTAACAGTTTTGCCTCAAGCTCCAACAGATTTCCAGCGAGAGCAGACAATAGACCTTTTTCCAAATAGCAGTCACAAAGGATTGTGGGATAGTTTTTGTGTGCTTTTATTTTTGTCAATGGCATTTTACTGTGGATAAGAATGATTCAGACCAAAATGCTATCCCACAATCCTTTGTAATTGCTATTTGGAAAAGGGTCTATGCTCCAGACTCTGTCTCCCACGAACTTAACCATGTCCCTGCATTATGGTGGTTGGTTCTTAAGAAATAGGCTCTCTAGATCAGTATAGCAAAAATTGAGCTTAAATTTTTCAGATATGTGACAGGATGATATACAAGCATTCATTGTGAATTCAATAATTCTAAGAGCCTGGCAAGGTTTATTTTATTTAGAACTTGATATGTGAACACACCATTACAGTATTCATTGCACAAATTAAGGTCTTTATGAGATTGTGCTTTTCAGAGAGGTCAGTAGAGCTTCTTCTGTGCTGTGAAATGTGTTTAAGTGTCAAACACCTGGGACAATTTTGGTGATTGATATAGGCAGCAATTTGCCCAGGTGTAACAAATTACAACCCTGATAGTGCTAGGTGTGAACAGGACATTGTAGTTCCTAAGGTGAAGCCTGGTACACACCTCACACTATAATGTTTCATACTGAAGCAGTATGGGAATGTGAATGTTGATTGAACAGGTAATGATTTAGTGCTATGAATATGCAGATGTACAAGCAATAGGGGTGGAGTCAAAATAAGAATGAGTGATCAAGATTTCCCATAGTGATACCTTACTCTGATAACATGGAATGTATGAGATGGACTACCATCTACAGTTTTGTGTGTTTCTTATTGAGTATTACCATGCTTACATGTCATAACTTCAGGGGGGATCTCTAAGAAAAAAAAAAATTGACAGTTACATTGATAATTTTTCACTATAATATGCTCTGCTCTTAAAATTATCAGCTTTCTGATCCAAAGGCTATTCTGGATATTAGAAGTAAATTTTGTAAAAATATTTTCTCTGATATTTTTGTTTTTGGCCTTTTCTTCACATACACTACTGTTAGTGCATACTTGTTAGTGCATCTGTTAGCAAAGCATGAAGAGTCAGCATATAACAAAAAAGAAGAACAAAAGTAAAGTCCTGTAGCTTTTAGATTTATAGAAATGAAATATTGACAAAGATTTGGATAAAAAAATTCTTTGTTAAGTGTGAAACAGTCACCATTTTGTGCAGTAAGCTACATTTTTATGCTCCACAATAAGGATTATTCATCTGTGGATATAGTGTGAAGATGCTGCAAAGTTTATTTCTGTATGAATCAAATTGTGTAAAATACAATGATATTTTCCAGCTCTTTCCTATTTTGGCTGCCTTTGAAATAAATTGTCCTGTTACAACCTTTATCCATTAGTCCATATGTAATAATGTCTACCAGTAACATGGAGGCATGACTCAATATAGGTCTGCAGTACTAATTGTGCGAATTATTTCTAGAAACGGTTTTTGCTTCAGAGTAAAAAGTTTGAAATGGCAGTAATAATTACAGTAATTACAAATTTGTGGTTGCAAAATCAATTGCTTCATAAAATGTAGGAAAGGTGATTCACTTATATTGCAGCTTTTTTCTTCCTTCATTAAAACTTCACAAATTTCCAATTTCTGTTCATTTGTATGTTTGCATTCAGAAGCAGCTGCAAGGACTACCCCAGTTGATGGTGATACTCCCAACCCACATACCCCAAACAACCATCCTCATGTGGTAGACCATGAAGAGAGTACCAACTTAATGGAGGGCAAATCTGTCTTGCAAGGGAAGCTTACAAAGTTAGCAATCCAGATTGGCTATGCAGGTAAGTGTACTTAATGAGGAAGCCCTGCTTTGGAGTCTGCTGTTACATTTTGCATTGGAATTAGAATTACAGTATAGGAACTTGAAACTTAGAGAGTTATTCTGTGATGAACATTGACAATCTTATCTTTTATCTAACTCCTCTAATGTTACAGTTGAGTAGTGCATGGCAAAGTCATAAAATCCTTATATTTCAGTTGAAATTGACAAAATTCACAAATTAGCTTAAAAACAGTAACAATAATGTGAATAGTAGGAAAATTTCCATCATCAGTAGGAAGTAGCCAAATTTGTTGTGAAGCTTTAACATGCTTTGTTATATGATTATCAGTATTGTACTTTCAGTCAGAAATATTAGAACATGAAAGTTGCATGAAAGTGGTTGCATTAAAAGAATAATTATTCACCAAGTCCTATAAATAGTCACAAAATTTCAGGAAATATTGCAGGAAATGATAAATAAAAGAAGGTAGGAAATCCGTTCTCATAAAAGTTGATACATGTTGGTTTCTCTGTTTTTAGATTCACCACAAGAATGAGTGTGCAGTCTACAAAAAAAAGTTGGGAGGGGGGGGGGGGCAGGGAGGATAACAAAAACTAGAAAGAAGATAAACTCTCTGAGTGAAATGAAAATAAACTCAGTCATGCTTACAAACAAAGACATCACAGCTTGTCATCAGCAAATGAGTTGATAAGTTACAAATGTCATCACAATGAAAAGTAGATTCTAATTTGATTGCTTTGTGTGTGCAGTAACTCCATCGTTTATACACCCAAAACAAAACATGCTTGCATATGTTCTTGTGCATGCTCAGTGCCAACCATTGCCTACAGTGTCGAACCTTGAATGGTCTAATTTTTGCAGCATGAAATATTATAGAACTAGTGCTCTGACTTCAGTTCTGTGTCATGCAGCATATGAAGAAAAAAAATGATAAAAGAAAATTTGTTATATTTTTATCATTTGCAATCATGTGGGAGTCATCAGATATGAAAGTTTCTTGGGAAAGCTGGTGAAATCATATGATGACTGGCAGTCTTAAAGGGTGTATGCAGTCATTCATGGTTATTTTGAGAAACTATAAATGTTTCTATAGGAATTTCATTCAATATCCACAGTAATTTAAATTACACAGTAGAAACATTCTACCGAGTTGTACAATTTTCAGAATCACAAATTGATGAGCAAATGAGTTTTCTTCAAGGGGATAAAGAAAATCCAGCTGAGTGGCTACGCTGATGAGACTATTGGCAACTGCATCATTTGACCCTCCTCAGATTTGTTTGCTGATCCTTAAGTTACCTACTTAAAAACCAGGCATACTTGCAGTTGAGAAAGAAATAGACAAGAATCCATTTAGAGCAGTATTCTTGTGTGTGTTTGGTAAAGCTAGACAGAATTAACATAATGATAAAGGTAGGGAAGTGACAGTTGTACTTACATGATTGACTTCACACACGCTACTAATAAGCAAACAAGCTAGCTGTTTGTAGTAGTACCGCCACCAAGAGGGTGATAATGAAGAGACATCATTTATATTAGTAGCAAACCTCTGCTTGTTAATAGCTGCTAGTCCTTAGTCATTAGTCTCCAGTTAGTAGGTAGGAATGCTCCTAATTCAACTCTTGGGATCTTTTGGAACCATCTTTGTATGAATATATGTGACATTTGGCCCAGTAAAATCTGTCTAGACTTCAGAAAGGATATCAATTGAATTCTATAATAAATAGAATTTTTGTCAAATAAGGAGGGTTGGGTAGAGAGAGATGGCAGTTAATTACAAGGTCAGTGAACCTTACTGAATTTTGTAGGCTCTAGAATGATCTAAGACATCACTGGGGTCTAAAACAAAGTTGCTTTGAGTCCACTTCTGCTAAAGAACGATGAAATTACATTTGAGTCTTTTCTACAACAACTCATAGGGATATTAGAGAGTGGTAATATCTCAAGTGACATGACTGTGATTATATTTCAAGGATTAATTGATGAAAATCTAAAAATATTAATGCATTATGAAAATTGCCTCTGCATTTGGAGGTAGCTCTGGACAAACTACTTTGAAATTGTCAGCTGCAGTAAGTTAAATGTGTGTAAAAGCTAGTCTTAGACTTGTAGTACATGGTATTTGACTTACTGCCAGTGCCACAGTTAATTTACACACAAAGGTAAGTGAACACTTTGGTAGTGATTGTTACATACATACAGATTTAACTAAGAAAAAAGTTTGGAAAGATGTTTCATAAATGTATGCAACTTCATTTATCCTCTAGCGAGATACTTCTGGCTAGCATTGAAAAATACTCAGCCAAATTTCTTTAAAGATGTTGCTGGAGACAAAACCAGATACTTAGTCTCTATCAACCTGGCTTGTCCAGTCAAATCTTATATGTGGTGCATCCCTTACCCATTGTGAAAGAAAGTAACCTATGTGTATAAATGTAAGATGGATTTCTAAAATGAGAGATATCATCATGTGTGAAGACTTAGTAGAAATGTCTTCAAACACCCTTTCATAGATATGTGCTATTCATTGAGGTACTGTCAGTAGTTATAAGCATTGTGAGTTGCCAAACATAGCAAAACTGGCACACATGTATGGGAGTGTTAGCAATAGTTACATCATAAAAATGTCAGCAGTATTCTTTAAGGACATAATGGCACACAAAAGAGTATCTTAATTTGAACTGTGTATTGATTAGGCTTGCATGACTTTGAATGTTGTGTAGTCACCAGTACGGGAGGCCTTGACATTCACAACTGCTGCTGCAAGGATGTCATAACTGCCATTGGCATGTACATAACATTAGCTGTAGACTTTTGAATATGCTAGCCTATACCATGGGGTTTTCAACATCTGAGGTACAGATTTGCCCATATCAGGGAATTATAGCAGCCATCTGAAGGTGGTACTCGTGATCAGAGAAAGACACTATTAAGACCTAGACAATATTTTGAAGAAAGATCATAAATCTCGCTATGTACAAAAACATGAGTTTTTTTTTAACAGAATTGAAAATTCTTCTTGAGTTGCAACTCCAAGGAAATTGGAGTCATTTTGTCACAATGTATGTAACTGAACCTCAAAACAAATCACTGTCAAGTTGGGAAACCATCCCTGAGCATCTGATGTGAGTCAGATCTGTTGACTGACCTAAATACAGTATATGTCTCCAGCATTGCCTGTGGTTGATTTGAGGCAGTTTTAGTGAATTGGAAACCTTTTCTGTCCTTACTTATCATGGATGGATGGTGTCAGTTCTATTCAGTACTGAAGTGAATAGTATTGACATAACCAACTGGTATAATACATCACCACTCACATAGCTGTAACATTTAACATGAGTAGCTTAGAGAATGTCTGTACCATTTAACAGTTGGTGGAGGGTGATGATGAAGATTAAAGGTAGCATGGCAAATCATTATCTTATGACTATATTGAAGCTAAAATATGCTTGAAAAGAATCATTTTACATGGCAAAGGTTACTCTGCTGTTCAGATCTCTAATAGGGGGAAAAAAATTGTGCTAGGATTAACTATTAAACTAATTGTGCAATTTCTAACAGGTGTTTGCTCTGATGGCAGTTTTCTCATTTTAGAAAAATTAATTTATCAATACATAAGTCTGTGTATTGTGCTAGAAATTTTTTAAATTTTAACTATGTTGGTGATAGCCCCATCTCCATTTTTATTAGTATACTTTATTTTTCTTGTTTCATTTTTTAGGGTGTACCGTTGCTGTAGTCACATCAGTGGCATTGATTGTCCGCTTCTGTATAACAGAATATGCCATCCATAAGAAGGAATTTGAGGTCTCTGATCTTGAAGACTTTGTTGACTTTTTTATCATTGGCATCACTGTCTTGGTGGTTGCTATTCCAGAAGGATTACCTCTTGCTGTAACACTCTCACTTGCGTATTCAGTAAAGGTTGGTATCTTGAGTCCATTTCCTGTGGTTTTTGTTATTGAAGCTTTCAAGAAAATTATATTTAGGTAGCATTAACCTGAAATTGACATGTAAGTGAATCAGATTTTCATATCTTAAATTTTTATTTTAATGGTGTATTACTCTTTGTAGAAATTACTGGTTTTGGAAAGAGGCCATAAGAAGTTATCAAATGATTAGGAAGTCTTCATTTTGCATGCACACATTTTTAGAAACAGTTGCTCAAGGCCTGCATATGATTTATATTTGCTTCAAGTACCCTCACTCAGTTTAAATACATATTTCATTGACTGCTTGAGCAACAAAATGGCATTGTAATTTTTTTCAAATTACTCATAGTTTTTAAAATTTTCAATGCATGCATTTTAATTATACTCTGGCAGGGTTTTCACTCATCATTTTTTTCAGGAGTTACAGACCCTTCAAAATAAATTCACAAGAGTCACATTTAGAAGAGAAGGGGTCAAAATAAATCTGAGTTTAATACAACAAACTTTATTCCTGTTGTTTGTTTATTTTCTATATTTGTGATGCTTTTCCACTATCTTTTTCTTGTAAGACATGATATTCAATCTGTCAATAGTCAATATGGGAATTGGAAAGTGGTACATTTTGTGAATTAATTTGCAGAATGAATGTGTTGGCAATATTACGATATCATTACTGATTGTTGGGTTGAAAAAGCTGTGCATCAGTTTGATCCCAGAAGTTTTGCGTCTGTGCGTCAAAATGAAAAGTTGTCCATCATTGACCTGGGTGCCCGTGTCAGTGAAATCACTGCTCTTACACTTGACTCTTTTTGAAGGTATACTGTAGTTTGGTGAATGGATTAAATAATCCAAGATATAGGTCATAGGACTACAGAAATAAGTTTAACTTGTAATTTTCCCACAGAAAATGTTGAAAGACAACAACTTGGTACGGCATTTAGATGCTTGTGAAACCATGGGAAATGCTACTGCAATCTGCTCAGACAAGACAGGTACCCTGACTACTAACCGTATGACAGTGGTGGAAATTATGATAGGTGGTGAATACCACAAAGAGATACCTAAAAATGATGCAATCAATCCAGAACTGTTGCATTTAATTGTTGATGGTATTGCTATCAATAGCAGTTACTCATCTAGACTGTTGGTAAGTAGTATGAACAATGCCATCTAAGGTAGAACACCCCCAGTTATTACCTTTATTTGCTTACATACTAAATTTAATTGGTTCTCCAGCTCCTTAATCCTTGTAGAAGTGTTCGACATGGTCTTTGTACCCATTATTGAAAGCTCCTAAGTGAATCTTTCGTGACACTTTTAGAGTTCCAAACCATGACCTTTGAGATTTGAGCTGTGAGGGCTTGAATAATAGGTGCATGTTTTCACTCCTTATCACTACTCAAAGACAGCAAATGTAAAATGGAGAAATGGGACCAAAAATGGCATTAAAATTGGCAAATTTGCCATGATTCTTGCACAGGTGTATTTCAACACACTTCCTATGACATCCACATTTCGCAAAGGATTAATTTTTAATTAGCAGTATGCTACCCTAAGCTTGGGTAAGTTAATACTCGACTTGAGTGTGTAATTGCAACTTCTAGTTGATATTCAGGTACAAAGTTAGCTGTTATAGGATTTGCAACCTTACAGTACTTTCTGCAATGATAAAATGAGTGTCTGGTTTATTGTTATCTTATGATGATAAACTTTAACAAGTTGAACTGTCTTTCCATCAAAGAATAACTGTTTTGAAACTTAGGGCTACATTGAAGAACAATGCAAAAACTTAACAACAGTGAAGAGTGAAGTTATTTAAAATGACAGTATCTGTTCTATGGTAATAGTAGTAGTTAAATCATAGACAAAAAGTGATTTGGAAGTTGCTTATGTAGTGCATCTTTAGAGCCACAGCTCATCTCAGGGCAGCAACTCTTCAGGTTGCAATTTTTGTAGTTGTCCAAAGCTGAGAAACATACACTTCATTGGTATGACTTGGTGAGCCTTTGCAAAAGAAATGGTATAAATTTTGTGTAATGTGTAATATGGAACAGATTGCATGTGGGGGATTTTTTCATGGTTTGCTTTGAAGGACATATGATAGTGTTGTGGGCATTTCATATTGTGATTCAATAAGAAATCATAGAAATCATTAAAATTTTGTGGAAAATCAAATAGTCAAGGAAGTTTCAGGAATTTATAAATGCTGGAGTACTATGTCAGGGAAGGTTTAGGGAAATATCCCTTACTTTACTTGCCTTGAGTATATGCATGATGTTAAGGTCTGTATTTGTTGAGTCATTTTTATCTGTGCAGTGAATAGCTATCTTGAGTTTGAGGAGATCCATTCAAGAAAGTATTTAGCATTGTCAATAAATGTGCTGTTGATAAATCTCTATTGTATCAGTACTTGCATATTTGCTCACATATCTCAGGAAGTAACTTCAAAGGAGAAAACAGGTGTAAATTTTTTACTCATGTATTTTGGACAGTTTACACTATCGCACCAACCTTTTGTTTAAGTCAGTTATCAGACATGTGTACACTTCGTTAGAGTACCTGAGCGCTTAAATTCTTGAGCATTTTGAGTTGTTGGGGGGGGGGGGGACTGTGTTAGGGTTTGAAGTGTTTTTGGACTGTTTTTTGTTGTGTGAGGATGTTATCCATTAATGTGCCTGTTTTGACAAAGATTTCATCCCCTCGGGATGTATTAAAAAGCTATTTATATCAGAAATGCTTTAAAAGAAAAGAAGTTTTGTCAAACTCTCCAAAGAGTTTTATACAGTTGCTTTTCTTTCACCCCCATAGCCACCTGAACAAGAAGGGGCCCTCCCAAGACAGGTTGGGAATAAAACTGAGTGTGCCCTGCTTGGATTAAGTTTACAACTAGAAGAAGAGTACCAGCTGATCAGAGATAGGTGGCCTGTAGAAAAATTTAGAGTAGTGTACACTTTTAATTCAGCCAGAAAGTCTATGAGCACAGTTATTCCAAGGGAAGAAGGTGGTTACAGACTGTTCACAAAAGGTGCTTCAGAGATAGTCATGAAAAAGTAAGTCCATTTGTTTAACAGGTTCAGGACTATATTGAACAAGAGCGAGTTAATATGTTTAAATTAGAGCATTTTTATTTGTCAGCTTAACAACCTTAAATGCTGCCTCACACATGTAGAGCCCCAGCCACTGAATTTCCATTTCCTCTTCAGGGAAGACTAATGGAATATGAGCAAAAAAGTCCAAATTATAGGAAGTCTCCCCACATACTTTGAGTAGTCCAAGAAGGAAAGTGTTTTTGTCACCTTTGTCATGTGTATTGTGCCATATGTCTGTGTCATGGCAATTGAATTGCTGGCTATGGTGGCTTCCTAAGTACTGTGTGAAAATACTCTGTGTAGAAATTATTAAGAAATTGTGAAGGAAATGTCAGAGAATACCCATGGAAAATTCTTTTTGTGAAGACCGGGGAACCCTGGCAAGTTGAAATTTTCAATGTACAAAAATGAAATTTAATTAAGCAATAGCATTTCACATGAAATACCTAGTGTCCCCCAAAGTTTAAACTACAATTTAACATGTCAAATCTTTTTGTCACTAAAATTGAACTTGGTGTGGAAAGTCAGGAAATTGTAGGCTCTTTTCTCTAATAGATTTACAAAATTGAATGTGATGTGTAATTGGTTAAAATTTAGATCCTTCAGTGGAGTTAATACATGAACCAAAAAGTGAAACCGATGTTCGTTTTTTGTTCATTTCTCAATAGATGCACAAACATTGTGGGTGAAGATGGCAAACTGCGAGTATTTAATCTTGAGGACAAAGAACGTATGGTCAAGGATGTAATAGCCCCAATGGCCTCTCATGGCCTCCGTACATTATGTCTGGCCTACAGAGACATCCCAGAGGATGAAGAGGTGGATTGGGAGGAGGAAAATAATGTTGTGTGCAACCTCAACTGTTTAGTCATTGTTGGTATTGAAGATCCTGTTAGACCAGAGGTGAGAGATGAAGTGTTTGGTTTGGTAATGAGCAGACAGGGCAGTTAGCAATGTTGAACTGATATCTCCAGATTTGGTATTTACTGATATCTGATATTACACATCCTAGTATCAGTCTTAAATGATCTGAATGTAGACACATTGACAAAAGTATGAAATATCAGTCTATTGTGTAATTTGCATACCATCAGGACATTGAAATTATTGGTCTGTTTGAGGTTAAATAGTTCAGTCTTGTAGCCTTTTGTCAAAGAAGAACTATTGGATTCATAAGTCTTAGGGTTGAGGTAGGTTCACATGCTTTACTCTCTGGGATTGTTGCCTCTGTCCACCAGCATTTGCAGTACTTTTGAAGGAACTGTATTCAGAATTTTTGTAAATTTTAGTATGATTTTTATCAGACTGATATGGCAAATATCAGTAGATAACCAATAACCAGTTTGGCAAGTTGGAAAACATCTGCTCATAGAGCAGTTGA
This sequence comes from Holothuria leucospilota, assembly GCA_029531755.1. Taxonomy (NCBI): domain Eukaryota; kingdom Metazoa; phylum Echinodermata; class Holothuroidea; order Aspidochirotida; family Holothuriidae; genus Holothuria; species Holothuria leucospilota. The sequence goes on from CM055962.1 coordinate 45,426,393, forward strand.
ATGTTATTCATATTCGTTGATTTCTTTAAGCATTATTCATTGCCATTGATATAAATAAATGCTTCTGTTACTTGATTCACAATGTCATGCTTCTTTAAAATTTTAAAAGTAATAATTGCAATTATGTTATCAGGTTCCCCCTGCCATTCTCCAGTGTCAGCAGGCAGGTATAACAGTACGTATGGTAACAGGAGACAATGTAAATACAGCCAGGTCTATTGCTACAAAATGTGGTATTCTCAAACCAGAGGAAAACTTCTTAGTCTTGGAAGGTAAAGAATTCAATAGAAGAATTCGGGATAAGACTGGCAAGGTGAGGTACCATTCATTTGTGCTGACATACGTTGTTTTTTCAAAGAAAAGTCATTTGAGGAGTTTGCTAACATTTTCTGTCTTGAACAAACCTCAGACTAAAGTAGACCTATGTTGTGTGCATCCCCCCACCAAAGCAGGTAACATGTATGATTTTGGCTGCAGCAACTTCTAGTCACATGTAAGCCAACCAAAGGCACACAGAGCTTCTGACAAAACCTGTGAGGATCATACTCTCTGTTCCCTTGTTGTGAAAAGTGGGGGGGGGGGGTAGGAACTTGCCTTGCATTTCCTGTTCCTGGATCCACCACTTTTAACTTCCTGTAATATCTTGGTTTAATCTCATAGCAAAATAGCCAACTGTTGATCTGATCTGTAACAGTACTCAGTACTTATAATGAATCATTGCAGTGATGTAATCATGACATGTGTTAGTCTGCTGTTTTAACATCTACTCTTAATAGGTTCATGAATGTGTTGAATGCATGTTTCATTGTTTGCAAAAGGAGGTAGGCTCTCTTTTTTGAGGGTGTGGGGTGTTTTGTTTCCTAGGTTCCTCAGTGAGGATTCTGCATCCTTCCTGATCCTTTCCCATCTAAACTGAACTATATCAGTTCTTGTCCTTTCTTCTAAAAGGTGGGTGTATTAGTTTGGGGTTGAAGTGACAAGTTAAAACCTCTACAGGTTATGGCATTATGTGTGGAGATGTTTGGGTGTACTGTAAGTGCCTTTCAGGTATCCTAATGTATGGCTCATTTTGATCTTGTGACAATATTTGAGTTATTGAATTGTTGAGTTCATGCAAGAATTTTTTTTGTTAAAACCTTTACTTTCTGAAACATTAAAATTTCTTTTTAGGGGAATAGAAGGAGATTGATCAGATTTACCTGATGCTTTAAAGAAGTTTGGGAATTGGAAGGAGTGCAGAGGTTTCTTGTTCACATAAGAGCTTTGAATACATATCTTTGTGTATTTACAGATACAACAAGATCTCTTAGACAAGGTTTGGCCAAACTTGAGAGTCCTAGCCAGGTCTTCACCTACAGACAAGCATACTCTTGTTAAAGGTATTATTGATAGTAAACTATCTACATACAAAGAAGTGGTGGCAGTTACAGGGGATGGCACAAATGATGCTCCAGCCCTTAAAAAAGCTGATGTAGGTTTTGCAATGGTAAGTAAGATTTCTTGTTTTTTTTTTTTTTTTTTGTGGTGTGTAAAATGAGAAAAGTAATTAATTTTCTGCTGCAAAAATATCGGTAGACAGCTATTTTTCCATGAAATCTTATTCAAGACTGCAGGGATTTGACTGACGTGACACTTTACTAAGTAAAGGTGCTACATGCATCAAGTCTTGGATTACCGACTGCAGTGGTCAAGTGGTTAGAGCATCCGACTTGCAGCCGGAAGGTCTAGGGTTCAAATCCTGGCCAGGTCATACCAAAGACTTTAAAAATGGAACCTACTGCCTTTGTGCTTGGTGCTCAGCATAAAAACAATGGAGTAGGGAAAACAAGCCAGTGAGCCACAACTGGAATAAAGGCCTTGGTCGTCTCGACTTGAACCAATTGGTTGGAAACTGGGACGTTAAACCTCATCTAACCTAACCTAACCCATTGTGCTTTTTGTTTTTGTCTTTACCACAAGTAACTGTAGACATGTGTTTGCAATGCACATGGTTACATGTAGGTAAAGGTCACTGGCTTGTGATCTGAAATAAAATAGCCTCTTTGTAAGGATTAAGTGAACAACAACTGCCACCCCAAAAATAGAAACAAAACTTTTATCATAATTTAATATGAATAATGAGAACTACTGAATCAAGAATAAGGGCTTGTTGAAAATCTTTCTATAATAGTGATATAATCAAGGGTACTTGAAACACATGGCAGCTGTCCCAACCATTCTCCCCTTTTTGAATCAATTATGGTCTAGTATTGTAAAGTCATTTCTAGTCGAAGAAAAGGCCTGAGCATGAGGCTAGAATTCAATAGGAGGATTTAGCCATCAGGCGACATATGACATCTATATATTTCACCTGAGAAAGTGGTCTTTTCCCGGGGGAACTTCGGTGAAACGAGCCAATTGAATTCTAGCGGCATGTTCTTTCAGGGAATCACATGCCCTCTATCTATATGCTGCCCCTGGTGCTTAAATTTGCTTCCAGCACCCTCAGACATAGTTTAGCATTTCTCAAGGAGGAATAGTGATATATTTAAATGTAAGTGATACGTAGATGGTTTGTGTGAAGGCATATTTATCAGAATTTTGTAAGTGTGATTAACTGGCTCTGAAGTTGTGTTTCAGTTCATAAATATGTGAGGTATCTTACCATTATTCATCTTATACCTTGGTCATTTCAAGAACCTGCCAGATTGATGAATACTGGTATCGCTATTTCAACTTACCCGTTGAATATGATCTCTCAACAGGGTATTGCAGGTACTGACGTAGCCAAGGAGGCATCTGACATTATTCTTACAGATGATAACTTTACTAGCATTGTGAAAGCAGTGATGTGGGGTCGCAATGTCTATGACAGTATTGCCAAGTTTTTGCAATTTCAATTGACAGTCAATCTAGTAGCCATCACAATCACATTCATTGGGGCCTGTACTGTCAGTGTAAGTTAAATAACTAGCTAAAAAAACATGTACACAGGAGAAGTTGTTTAAGTCTTTGTTTTGCTGTCTTTTTATATGTCCCCAGTAACTCTTTAATTTTAAATGCTTGGTGTGAACCCAGTTGAAAACAAAATAACTTTTTTATCTACTTGTTTTGATCAACCAGATTTTTGGTAGCTGGGCTTGCTTTTTGATTCCTTGCCAAAGGCAGAAGGAATCTATGCGATGGTGATGTCGTGTGTGTGTGTGTATGTGTGTGTGTATGTATGTATGTGTGTGTGTGACGCTTTGCTTGTAAACACGATATCTCAAGAAGGGTAACTATGACTGAGCTCATACTTGGTGTGTGGGTTGGTCATATTGAGTAGATGATCCCTATTGTTTTTGATGGAGGTCAAAGGTCATTTGGGGTCACAGGAGGTCAAAAGGTCAAAACCTTGTAAACGCGATATCTCAAGATGGGTAACTCCGAGGGATCTCATACTTGGCAGGTAGGTTGCCCATATTAAATAGATGATCCCTATTCTTTTTGGTGGAGTTCAAAGGTCATTTGGGGTCACCAGAGGTCAAATAGTAAATACCCTGGAAATTGCTTGTAAACACGGTATCTCCAGAAGGATAAATGTGAGGGATCTCATACTTACCATGTTTATTGCCCATATTGAGTAGATGATCCCTATTGTTTTTGGTGGAGGTCAAAGGTCATTTGGGGTCACCAGTGGTCAAAAGGTCAAAACCTTGTAAACACTAAATCTCAAGAAGGGTAACTTTGAGGGATCTCATACTTAGCATGTGGATTACCAATATTAAGTAAATGATATCTATTATTTTTGGTGGAGGTCAAAGGTCATCTGGGGGTCATCAGAGGGCAAAAGGTCAAAAACCTTGTAAACATGATATCTCAAGAAGGGTAACTGTGAGGGATCTCATACTTAGCATGTGGATTGTCCATATTGAGTAGATGATCCCTATTGTTTTTGGTGGAGGTCAAAGGTCATTTGGGGTCATCAGAGGTCAAAAGGTCAAAACCTTGTAAACATGATATCTCAAGAAGGGTAAGTTTGAGGGATCTCATACGTAGCATGTGGATTGTCCATATTGAGTAGATGATCCCTATTATTTTTGGTGGAGGTCAAAGGTCATTTGGGATCACCAGTGGTTTAAAGGTCAAAACATTGTAAACACTATTTCTCAAGGAGGATAACTGTGAGGGCTCTCATACTAAGCATTTGGATTGCCCATATTGAGAAGATAATTCCTATTATTTTTGGTGGAGGTCAAAGGTCATTTGGGGTCATCAGAGGTCAAAACGTCAAAACCTTGTAAACACGATATCTCCAGAAGGATACGTGTGAGGGATCTCATACTTACCATGTGGACTGTCTGTATTGAGTAGATGATCCCTATTGTTTTTGGTGGAGGTCAAAGGTCATTTGGGATCCCTAGTGGTCAAAAGATCAAAACCTTGTAAACATGATATCTCAAGAAGGGTAACTGTGATGGATCACATATTTAGCATGTGGATTGCCCATATTGAGTAGATGATCTCTATTGTTTTTGGATGGAGGTCAAAGGTCATTTGGGGTCATCAGAGGTTAAAATGTTGTAAACACTATCTCATGAAGAGTAACTGTGAGGGATCTCATACTTACCATGTGGATTGACCATATTTAGTAGATGATCCTTATTATTTTTGGTGGAGGTCAAAGGTCATGTGGGGTCACCAGAGGTCAAAAGGTGAAAACCATGTAAATACGATATCTCAAGAAGGATAACTGTGAGGGATCTCTCACTTGACATGTGGATTTTTTTAATTGAATAGATGACCCCTACTGTTTTTCATGCAGTTCAAAGGTCATTCATTTGAGGTCACAAAAGGTCAAAACCTAGTAAACATATTTTAAGGAGGATAACTCTGAGGGATCTCATACTTGGTCTGTGGATTGTTCATATTTAGCATGTAGGTCATTTTGGGTCACAAGATTTCAAAAGCTTTTGACCTTATTAACATGATATCTCAAGTAGGATACCTGTGAGGGATCTCATGCTTGTCATGTGGGTGATTCATGTTTGTTGCAGTATATCCATATGGCAAGGAATCACTAAGCCTTTTGGCTTTCTGGTTTTATGTGGTTGTCAAATTGTTAAGTATGAATCGTTATCGTCTGTTGTGGTAAATCCTTGTTCAGCTTTGAACAGACATTCATGACAGCCAATCCAGCCCATTGAATAATGGCCACTGGAGGAATTATTATTTGACAGTTGATAGTAAACTAACTACTGAAAGTACTGCTAGTAGTAGGATTCACCCTTGTGTGCACATAATTAATTGACCCAGCCACCATATGATTGTATACACATCTGCTCTAATTCTGACCAACTGTACCAGCTATGTATAGAGCTTTCTGTATGCTATATTTTGCTGTTAACTCTCTGAAGGTAATTGTGGTTTTCGAAGAACCAATTTGTGCAGTGGAGCATTCAATGGGGCTAATGTTTCAGACTCAAATATGTATGTTTTTGGTCAAAAACAGGACTCGGGTGGTATTCCCTATGGGCAGAGAAGATCGTAATGTTCCTTCAGTAACTTCTGGTACAGGGATTATATTTCTAAATGATTGAATATTTTAATCCATTTCTTATGAACTTGACTTTGTAATTTTTTTCTCAACCTTTGTTCATAAATAACATACAAACAAATTAGTGTCTTTCCCCAAAGGGTGTATACTTCTCGGAAAGACAACTCTTTTGCCATTGACCAAAAAAATGATGGCCCTTATTGATGGTTTTGTGACAGATGATATTTCTTGTCTCTTTTGTATGCTTTATAATTATGGTAATTGTCAACATTTTTGTTGATCCCAACAGGACAGCCCTCTAAGAGCCATCCAGATGCTCTGGGTAAACCTTATCATGGATACATTTGCATCATTGGCTCTGGCTACTGAGATGCCCACAGCAGCCCTTCTGATGAGAAAACCATACGGCAGGAAAAAGCCTTTAATATCTAGGCTTATGATGAAGAACATCCTGTGCCACTCTTTTTATCAACTAATAATTATGTTCGTTCTCTTATACAAAGGTTAGTTTGTGTTATGTTAGATTTTTTTCAAAGGAAACTAGCCATTGCCCTATCCTTATTTTTAGAAAAATCAGCTAAATCTTACAAATCTCTTCTCTTACCCCTTGCAAGTGTTTTTCCTTATGTTTCAGAGATACTGCATATTTAAGGTAAACCAACTCATTGTGCTGCATGAATTTAACAGTTCAGTTACAAAAATATTGTCACGTGATTAATAATGGCTATTCATGAATAAGGATACTGAGGTATACTTATTCAAATGACAGTGATTTCATTTACCCTTGAAGGGCCATTGTAATCATTCATAGTTGATGGAAATAAAGTGAGGTGCGAATTTTCTAAAACCCCCTCTTTAAGTTGTTGTTGTGCCTTAATATTTGAAGGGTCTTTGAATAACTACTCTCTTCTTTCATTAAATATCCTTAACTGTACACATTGACGGAATTACTCATAGAGAAAACAGAATTGTTTTTGATAGGAGCTGTGTTGTAAAATAAGCGTGGGCTAACTGTGTGTGCCCCACAAGATACATTTGTTTTGTCACAATGAGGCTAATACCCTTTATTTAATGTGTGGTGTTTCTTTATTGTAAGAATTTATTCAGCTGTTGAGGGATAGACGTTCTTGATTTTTCTTGAAGTACAGTAAGGGTTGTCGCTTGATCAGTTTTAGTGGTGGTCTCAAGGTAATGTCTCTACAGATACAAGTTTGGAGTTGTTTATGTCGTGGTTGAAAAGAAGTATAATCTTGATTTATGTGCCCTGTGTTAATGAATTACATGAGCAATACTTTGGAAATGCTACAGACAATATATTTCACTGCAAAATTCCTTTAGAACACATAAAATATTATTTTTTACATTTGGTAGTATAGACTGATTGGAATTGGAAGTAGATGATGGTACAGTGGTACAGTCTTCCTACTGTAGCTACAGTACTGAGGATACTCATAATAGGATTGGGGCAGTTTGGTTACCCTATGTGCTTTCCTTAATCTTAGACATGTGATTATTTATCATGTTGCTTAATAATACAAAAAAGTATTGTATATTTGCTTTTGTAATAAAATGGAATTGAGATATATTTATTGAATGGTATACAAATAATGAATGTTTATGAGTGCGATAGTATGAATAATTTGATGAGTTGAAAGATTGAAGGTTCTATTCAACAAGGCAAAGCCGAGTTGAATAGAACGGTAAAGCTTTCAACGATTGAAATTTATTCATACTATTGCACGAATGAAAAACATTCATTATTTGTTTTATATAACACCTTATAATTTTGCTAGTAGTTGGTTAAATTTGTGTTTTGGCGGTCACTATGGATTCGTGTCTGTCCTTGTAGTAGCTCCATGGTTTGTCATTTTCTAACTGGGCGTTTATGTAGGCCTGCCTAATATAGAGGGATTCTTTGTGACGTCAAGCGCGTTGGATTCTCAGGCACTGAAGGGCAAAACACACATACGCAGTAAGCGTATTTACAGCACACGCGCATTTCTAGGGCCACCGATTTTCCGCGATCACGGAAATTGTCACGGAATCGCGGAATTTTAATTTTTTCACGGAAAATCACGAAACTTCAAAAATCTCTCAGAATGCTAAAGAAGTCTGCAATCAAGAGGGCAAAATGAAAAAAAAAAAAAAGTTTAAAAATCTGTATGTAACACTGGATGGCTCTAGAAGACTACAATCTGATAGAAAACTGTTGAAATTCACCCCCTCCGATGCTTACTGTATGTGGGACCAGGTGTGAGTTGCTCATTTACTAGCCTTCGGTAGGTGCTCAGTCTTGCAAAGTTTTCCCGCGATCCCGTTGCCTGTAGCTGATTCTTGTTTATACTGTATCATGTACTGTATGTATGGTATGGTATACTATGCATGAGTGCGTCATAACAAACTGTTGCGCACATTACTCAAGTTTCATGCTTTGCTCTGTTGTTACGTTCATGATCGAACGATCATAACGTTCTGACTGACAAGTTACACTTTCAATTGTGGAATAATTATCGGATTTAGTAGCTGCATATCATTTGGATATAATTTTATACGGATCTTTTACTATGTAAGAAGAAGAAGGGACCCACACTCAAACAATCGTAAGTCAAGTTGTTTTGGGTTTTTTTTGTCCATTACGTATATGTGTAGACGTTAGGCTGGTGAATGGATTTTAGTCTGGTTAGGCTGCACTGGCCAAACACACTAATCAATGCAAAACAGAAAGTCACGGATTTGGCAAATTGCTTGCACGGATTTTCACAGAATTTGAAATTGCTGTAACGGAAATTGACTCATTTTTTCACGGAAAATCGGTGGCCCTACATTACTATAGATACTTCTGTGACACAATGGACGTTTGTCCTTCAAAACCAAAGAGACGCGCGATCACTTGACGTTGGTGAAACAATGTACGATCCCCAGTGCTGCAGTGTTATATTGAGACGCGGCATAGCTTGTACGTAGCGCGCTCAGTACATCGCTGACTCATTGCCGTGGGTTAGTATATACTAACCAACGACTGTGGGTTAGTATATACTAACCAACGGTCGAGCACTGCTATCTTGATGATAGTGCCGAATCACGCATGGCATGTGACCACCAATCTTCCAATCAGATGTAGAGAAATTAATAAGGTGTTATATAATAGATAATAAGGTCTTTAGAAATCTATTTTAAAGGGTGCACATTGACGAATGACGTGCACTTAATAGTTTGCGATGATAAATGTCCCACCAGAATGACAATCTCAGGAAAACAAAATGAAAAAAAAAATGTCAGTTCTGATTGAAATAACAAGGTACTTTCAATTTCACTATGAATTCAAAGTATATAAAGTTAATAGTAAGATCCTTATGTAAAAACAACTATTAAAAAATCAGAAACAAATACCTTTTACCTTTTTTTTTGTTACATTGCCACATTGCTGCACAAGATGAATTAAACTAGGACTGTAGATGAGTATTAAATAAGGAATTCTTGTAGCTTTGTGTCTGAATGCAGAGATTTTATTCCTTTCTTGCTTTGTCCTTTGAGAGCAGAATTATATTCTAAAGATGTTGAATTTATTCTTTGCTTTGCAGGAGATGTTTTGTTTGATGTGGATAGTGGTATTTCAGGGGGACCATCCAGCCCGCCTACTGTTCACTTTACCATTATATTCAACACTTTTGTACTCATGCAGTTGTTTAATGAAATCAATGCAAGAAAAGTACATGGTGAAAGAAATGTTTTCACTGGCATCCACACTAATGCAATTTTCTTAGCTGTTGTCATAGGAACGTTTATTGCTCAGGTAAGTGTGTATTACTTTCCTTTTCTTGGTTTGTATTCCTAAGAGATTGTGTGGGTGTGGCTGTGGATTACTGTGTTGTTAAGTGATAGGGATGGTTGTTTTCATGGTATAATACCTTGCTGGAATTGCTGCAGTAGAGCCATATTGACAGACTAGGAGTGTGTTTCTGTTGAGAGAACTAATGACTACTTTGTATTAATTGGCTCTAGAGCCTGGCATTTGGGTTCATTAGAAACAGCCAATAATCACCTTTTACCATAATTGGTAGGGCTATTTCATTGCCTTGCATTGGAATAACAAATCTACACATGGTAGGTGTTCGGAGTAGTTGCAGGCTTGCTTGTTCACTGGTAAAAGATGGATACCATAATTTGTGGTCATTGGAAAATGTTATCTTTTGATCATTGGAACGTTAAATAGCACTGGAACAACAGCAGAAGACTTTGCTGAATACTTTACAGTTTCTAAGGTCAGAGTGGATGTTACATCATGAGTATGAACTGCAGTGTCAAAAAACACCAAACTGTGCTTAATGATGCACTTAAAACTCCAAAGGGCCGGGCAAAAGTGCGAAGTACAGGTTCTTTTCACCATCAGAAAGTTACGGTACTGAATATTGATCACTTGCTACTACTTTTCACTAATTGTCCTATACTATATGATCCTATACTATACTACAGTAAAGCCCCATTTATCCGAACACGTCAGGACTGAAGTAAGTTGGGATATTGGGAATGTTTTAGTTTCAAGAACTGTACATCAACCCCCCAAGAAAGTGCCAGATCAGTCTAAAATTATTTTGATGCAGCTGGCAAAATTATAGGGCTGTTAAATTAGAATTGGCTATGCTTGACTGTGGAAAATGCAAATTAGTTCTGTCAAGAGAGGGCAGTAGACCAGAATAACATATGCTGCTATCACCATCTGCTATTTGTATTTTTGAAGTTCCTTTGTGTGCTAGGAAGTCGTTTTGTTTTAAGCATGTAAAAAAATAGCATAAAAAGGTGCTTGACTACTCCTTTTAAATTTACCCATTTTGGTCAAATTTTGAAAAAAAAAACCCTTTGATTTGACTTGGCAGGTGATTCTTGTGGAGTTTGGTTCAGTAGTGTTCAGTACAACAGGCCTGAGTTTCCATGAGTGGCTTTGGTGTCTCTTCTTTGGGATTGGCTCCTTACTGTGGCATCAGGTTATAACTACCATTCCCACAAAGTGGTTGCTCCCTCCCATCTGTAGCTACGGTCGTACTCAAGACCATGAACAGTTACCTAGCATTACAGAGATTGAACCAACAGACCAACCAGACATTAGAGCCGAAAGGAAGAGGGCACAGATTCTGTGGATGAGAGGATTGACACGTTTACAGCAACAGGTAAGACATGTTGTTTATATGTCATCTGTGTTGTGACTTCAAAGCTGTCCATCTAAGAGAAGTTTATAGTGCCTCTTTCGTACAAGCTGAATTAGAAAAATTTTGAACCTCTGCTTGCCATTCCCAGGTGTGACTGTTTTGATGAGTTAACTTCTTACAGTAATCTCTTGTTGCTTTTGCTTCTTAACAAATTCGAAATAAAATGTTCTGTTGCTGTTCTGCTTTGAGTTTGGTTTATGTCTAGTGGTCGACTTTTGCATCTGTAGGAACAAATGAATTGGTTGAGGTTCCATCAGATTTATTTTAAATCAATCCCAGTTAATCCTTCCAACTATTTAAACCCCTGAAGAGAATTTCCTGTTATGCTTTGATCTTATTTCTGGCCAGTGTCTGTCATTTGTGTTAACTTTTTTGAATTGCTTGGAAGTTATTGAAGCAGCTTACCGTTAATCCAGCAGACAGTGACATGTTTGTTAATGTAGGTTTTTTCTATTGTTCAGGCTAAAGGGTGGGAGTTTCTGCTTCCTGGGAAAGCTTTGATGAAAACTTGTATTTCTTCGTAACATACAGTCCTTGATGTTGGTAATGAATAATTCCTTTAATTTGTACTTAGAAATCTGATTTGTTGTGGTCTAGACCAAAGAGTGTGCAGATTGATTGGGATGTGGAGGTAGAGTTGTGAGCCCTCCCCATGTATACAGTCAGTGCAGCTCATTTAGCTTTGTTTTCTGTCCTTCTACATCATGTTGATGTGAAAGATTACAACGTCTGACTTTTGAGGGTCAAACGTAGGAAACATTCCATGGGAGCAAAGCTGCACATTTTTAATGCACTGACCTGCTTTCAATGTTTTTTGGCAATTTTCATTACATGCATTAGATTGGTCTGAGTATACTGCATGCTGCATTTAGAGTAAATGCAAAATGCAAACTTAATAAAGTTATCCATGGTGTCCTGGTGAACTGCATTAAATAACTGATGCTGTATGACACCTCCTCAAGCCTAGAGAAATCTCTAATGTAAATGTAGTCATTACAGGTGCCTTCCTACATTATTCTGAGTCGGTCATGTAAATCTGTTTCCAGCTGTAAACGTCTAGAGGTGTGTTTCCATTACAAAGTTGGAAGTAAAGTGTAGAATGTATTCCCAGTGGTGTCACAGCATTATTGAGTGAAACTGCTTTGAGAGGGCAGACAGAGGGTCTGCATCTCCCATGGCAAAAGATACTCATGAAGGACACTGGTGTAGAATCACCTTATCAAAGAAAGGGTTGGATAAACTTCTATTGCTCTTGATGTTTTCAACTTGTTCTAGGTCGTTGTGTAGTTCTCCATGTTATATTTAGCCAAGTAGTGGGGCCTTACATCCCTTGAGAGTGGCATGTGAGGTCATACCAGAAGGTCCATTATCTTGCGGCTTATCCGGATAGTTTTTTTTTTCAGACAAAGATGTTGAATAAATGAGTGTCTAAGGTGCTGTCCTATGTTAGTGTTGTTTGGCTTGAAAGATGATAAATTTTGATTGGATGTTCTTAATATATGTATCATCTTGTGGACCTCCTTGGTAAATGTAAGATTTGTGTGGAAAGTTTTGAAGGCAATTGTTCTTCCCTGTCTTTGAATATTTTTACTTACAAAATTGCAACATGATATACTATGTCTACTTAATATGACCTTTTTTTTTGTTGTTGATCATAAGTAGATTGCAATGCTACAATACTTTTAAGACCAGTTATAACAGTCAGATATATCTGTATGTTAAAAATTATTGGCTGCTCTGAAGCATTGTCAATGGAGACAGATCCAATGAGGATAGGAGTAATATAAAAGTTATACAACACTTTAGATGAAGATGAGGGCCAGATTTAGAAATGTTGGGCCTTGAAGACTGCTGAGACCAGGGTGCAGAAATTTTTGTTGGGCAAGCTCTTTGTTTTCACACTCCTTTTAGTTTTCAATATGCTATGATTAAAGCCTATCATGGGTAATGTTTTTGGCTCCTTTGTGTGCCTCATTTGCCCCTCCCCCTCCCCCTCCCCCGTCATGATTTCAACCCTGAGGAATTGGAAGTGTTTCAGTACTTAATGATTTGATGTGTCTTCAGAATATTTTCAGAAAATTGAAATTTCATGGATTTGGGGGTTCATAAAAACTCTCATACAAATTAGTGGAGAGTTACTGACTGCAGTAAGTTTGTATAATATTTAATGGATAGAGTCATTGAGTGATGCTGTGGTTTCTGTAAGTCAGTAATGGTGACTTTGACTTTTCACCATACCTGTCATTGCCATTGGTTCTTTACAGTCTCATTAATTCCCTGTTGACAGCATTCATGCAAAACTTTGTCATATTTGTAGTGTGAGAAGGGGTTAGAACATCATGTTTATTTATAAGTGAAACCTATAAGGTCCATACCAAGTAGTTCATTGCAGGTTGCAGCATCTGTTATCGTGACTGAAACTGTTATCACTAGCAATATTCAGTCCATACTGTGACCGGTCAGCATGTCCCAATTAATTCTTATTTTCTGACTGAGAGGAGGGACTGGACCTTTGACCCATATGTATAATTTGATGAGAATTTATGGTGTGCATGTTCCCATTGATATTATTCACACATAGCCACGACAAAGTCCACCTTGTATTCTCTTTCCCCCTGAAATAGGGTTATAGCATGTTATTACATAACTTGTGATACTTCAGAAGAATGATTTAGTTGGGTTATTTTGCAATCATGTATATCCCCCTCATACTAATATTCTCATCTTAATGCTTATGTATGAGGAGTTCTTTTCTTTTTGAAGTATTATGAGTCATTTCATAATATTTTTCTTCTGTCTTCTTTTGGAATTTCCTTTGTACGTTAACATCTTCCATGCTCTTGCTTGTAAGTTAGTCCTAAAGAGATTTGTTCTAAGCTGGACAGAGGACAAGAGTCAAACTTTTCCTTTTAACTGGATGGATCAAAATGATGCATCAGTTGAAGGTTACAGCCAGGGTTTAAAATGAAAATAGGTACAAAATGTAGATTTGTTTGGTGTGCCAGAAGCCTAAGATACATGGGAAGTAAGTCAGGATACCATTGCCAATAAACAGTAGAAGCAGAAGAGTTCATTACAAATATATAGAAATTTGAAACCAAAATGGTCTCCTTATGTAGGCCTATGACCATTGAAGAAATATCCTCTTCCAGCAAGGAAAAATGATTGGTAACAAAAACAAAGATTGAGTATGCAACTAATATGATGTATCTTTAACCTTGATTGAGATTCACATGAAACATGAAGTGTATATTTAAAAAATAGTCATGTAAATGCTCACTTGAAGGAGTTGGTGTTTTCTATTTTTTAGCACAATTTTTATTGGTTTCGTTGATAAGAGAAACCTATGCGTTCATGATGGCGTGTGTATGTATGGGTGTGTGTGTGTATGTGTGTGTGTTTGTGATGCCTAGCTCGTTAACACGATATCTCAAGAAGGGAATCCCCGACAGTTCTCAAACTTGGTACATAGATGGCCCATGTTGAGAGGAAGAACCCTATTGTCCTATTGTTTTTGGTGGAGATCAGAGGTCATCTGGGGTCACCAGGGGTCAAACCCTGAAAACCTTGTTAACACAATATGTCAAGGTAGGAAGCTTGGATAAATTTCATATTTAGTATATAGATGTATTATGGTAAGAGGAAGAACCCTATTGTTTTTGGTGGAGGTCAAAGGTTATCTGGGGTCACCAGGGGTCAAACCCTGAAATCCTTTTTAACATGATATCTCGAGTTAGGAAGCTTGCATAGATTTCAAACGTAGTATGTTTATGTGTTATGGTAAGAGGAAGAACCCTATCATTTTTGGTGGAGGTCAAAGGTCATCTGGGGTCACCAGGGTTAAACCTTGAAAACCTTGTTAACACGATTATCTCAAGGTAGAAAGCTTAGATAGATTTCATACTTTGTATGTAGATGCGTTATTATACAAATAATGAATGTTTATGAGTGCGATAGTATGAATGATTTCATGAGTTGAAAGATTGAACGTTCTATTCAACGAGGCGAAGCCGAGTTGAATAGAATGTTAAATCTTTCAACGAATGAAATCATTCATACTATCGCACGAATGAAAAACATTCATTATTTGTTTTATATAACACCTTATAACTATTTAACGTTACCTTTATCTAGTCGTTGGTTAAAGTTTTGTTTTGGCGTTTGCCGTGCGGTAGCTCCATGGCTTGTCGTTTGCTAGCTACGCGTCTACTACGTACGGTATGCAATGTGCGATACACAAAGCTGCGTTGATTTATTGAGTTGCGGCATAGTTTGTACGTACGCGCAGTGATTGTGACGTCACAGCCGTGTGTTATACTAGACTATTGCACGACCGTGTGTTATACTAGACTATTGCACGATGGATAACACACGACCGTGATGATAGTGCCGAATCACCCATGGCATGTGACCACCAATCCTCCAATCAAATGTAGAGAAATAAATAAGGTGTTATATAAAGTATGAGGAAGAACACTATCATTTTTGGTGGAGGTCAAAGGTCATTTGGGGCCATTGGGGTCAAATCTTGAAAACCTTGTTAACATGATATCTCCAGGTAGGAAGCTTGGATAGATGTCATATGTGGTATGTAGATGCGTTATGGTGAGAAGATGAACCCTGATGTCATATGTGGTATGTGGATGCGTTATGGTGAGAAGGTGAACCCTATCATTGTTGGGGAAGGTCAAAGGTCATCTGCAGTCATGGTGGGTCAAACACTGAAAACCTTGTTAACATGATATCTCCACGTAAGAAGCATGGATAGATTTCTAACATGAGAAGTGGATGTGTTATGGTTAGAAGATGAGCCCTATAATTTTTGGTGGAGGTCAAAGGTCATATGGGGTGAAGGGGCATCAACACTGAAAACCTTGTTAACATGATATCTCCAGATAGGAAGCTTGGATAGATTTCATACTTAGTATTTGGATGCGTTATTGTGTGAAGATGAATGCTTTTGTTTTTGGTGGAGGTCAAAAGTCATCTGGGGTTCACCGGGGTCAAGAAGCAAAATTTCCCAAGAATTCCCAAGATTGTCATCTGGGGTCACCAGAGGTCAAAATGCAAAATTTCCCATGAATTCCCAAGATCAAATATGAATGTAAAACTATTTTTCCCACACGTTAAGATAGCACTTGACCAGTGACTGAAAGGTATGGGACATCATGGCATTATTTGGAATAGAACATATATCATCGAAACCTCAATGCATTTTTGCATTCTGGTTTACTATCATAAGCTGGAGGGGAAGGGGGGGGGGGAAGATAGGAGACCACATGTTGGAGGAGGGGGTAAGCTGCTGTTTTTCACCAAACATGTTTGTATAACAAGGAAAAGTGCTTCCAAAATGTGAAAAAATGTCAGCATTTAGCACAAAAATAGTTTCATTAAAACCTTTCATTTTTATCAGTCGTTGTGCACTAGTAGAAGATTGTTTGTTTTTCCTTGTTTAATAGAAATTGGGACCCCCAGTGGTGAAGGGTTCAGGTCCCCTTCCTTAATTTCACAGAAATTTGTCTATAGATAGAAATCAGGGTCTGTCTAATCACAGACTACCAGTGACTGTTTTTGGGCAGGTGTGTTAGTGGCTCATGTGCACAGCAAAACAGTAGTTGATATAGTTGTTACACAAAGAATGCTTGATTCTCTGAAGTGTATTAAATGTGAAGTAAAAAGGCAGATGGTTAAAACAAAAAAGCTCCTCTTACACTGATAAATACAAGTCTGAAAGAAATCAATGTTTAAACCAGTTTACCTTATGTGCTTGCCCCATATGTATTAAGTGCAAGAAAACCTTAGGTGATATCAGCAAGACAGTCTTTAGATTTGATTTTCTGACAAACGATGGCCTTAAGAAAAAAAAGTTAGGCAGTCTTTCTTTATTTTGTGCATGTTTTGTCAGATAATGGTATGGACTGCTTATTGCACCTATTATCTTGTTTGCTTAGTATATTTTAATTGTTAGCTTTACACCTTATGTATATATGTATAGCTGTAATATCCATATGGCATTTCCCCTTTGGCTGTTCAGCATTTGGCTATAAGCATGCATGATCCCTGAAAACAAACCTGCATCAACAGGTAGTGTATTTGTGTTATTTGTATCAACATCTCAAGCTGGAGAAAAGTGATACCAGCTAAGTATGTGTGTAAATATACTAACAATGGCAAAGGGTTGGAAAGTTAATAATACTATGTCTGCTTAAATTATACACATCTGTGCAAAGCATACAATAATGTTGAGGGCTACTGCTTTGAATTCTGAGTTTAAAGGGAGAAAGCAGTCGCCCCAAGTTCATTTGCAAAAATCTGCGAAATCTTACAAATCTCTGCTTATTTCACTCCTAAGTATTTCACATTGTTTGTGACTCTTGAACACTGAAGGTAAACCAAGGAGTTATTCTGCATGAATTTAGCAAATAAGTAACAAAAATATTGTCACATGATTGAAAGGAGTCATTTCTGAATTAGAATGATGGGGTGCACTAATTCAAATGGTGGGGGGGGGGGCTGCATTTTCCCTTCAAATCAGCAAAATGCTAAAGAAAGATTTCTGGTTCTCAAAGTGGAAAGTTGAGAATGGGTGCAACTATTTGTTGCTGTGTGTGATAAAACACTAACACAGTTTTACACATGCAGCTGTCATACTCTTGAACACATTGCATCATACCACTAGGCTCTAGCTTAGTTCACTGCACCATTCAGTAGATTGCACCTTTAAATGGTGACTGGTAGGTTTAAATGGCAGCAATACTTGCATGCCATCACATCACTTGCATGTTGTAATATGCAACACAAAATATGCATAAACAACACTCCTGGTTATGAATATACATATAAAGGCTAGTTAACATGTTATGTAGGATGTCAGAAATGATTCACCTACACCATGTATGTTGTGCACACAACACTGGTTTGTTTAACACACTAAAGCACTCGTATGTTGCATACACAACAGTAGTATGTTGCACATATAAAAGCCAGTACAGTGGTCACTCATTCTGTCAAGTTGATAAGTATGGTAAATATGCATGGCATGGTATGTTTGGACAGATGAAACATGTTGCATTTTGAAAAAGGTGTAATTGAAGAATCTAGGAATGCAGAACATTAAAAAATAATGTATTGATCCTGTGAAAGGATCAGCAGTTATTTTTCAACTTGCACAAAATTCATGGCATTTCTTGTTCTGTATGATTTTTTGTTTAACTTCAAGAACTTCTTAAATTAAAAAGATTTGTTATATGTGTTGTAATTAAAGAAAGAATATCTTCAAGTCATACTACCTGTAGGATCAGATTTTGCTAATTTATAATTTAGCCTATGTAGTATTGTGCCTATGTAGAAGTGTAATAAAAGATGCATTGCTTAAAGTGTTTGGTTGTTATTCTTGAAAACCCTTCGAAGAAAGTTAAGTCAATTGTTCTCTCTCCCGTGATAAAAATCTTTGATGAGACTGTTTTGGTTAGAGATGTTTACCAACAGCCTTCAATACAGGGAGCATTTGTGGTATGGCTAAGTGATTTGGGACACTGTAAAACACTTTTGGAAATTTTGGGCATTAGCAACATGAAACTTAACAGTGAGAGAGAAACTTCCAGGTGCTGAATTCATTATTGGTTAGGACTTAAATGGTATTTTGACAGTAACTCATTCAACATTCATAACTTTTGCTCAGAATAACTTGTAAAGAATACTTAATATATGGATCACTTACAGTATCCCAAGAATAAAGTTGGTTGTCCTGAAGTTGCCTCCTCCCTTCCAGGAAATTTGTAGAATATTTTCATATTTTAGTGTAAGGATACAGTTGCTAATCTGAAGTAACCTCCTCCACTCCTTTATTATAGGAGCAGCTTGTTATATTGTATGGAGGGCTAAGCCATTATTACATAAAGGATTTTCTTCACAGTTATTGAGTCATAGACTTTCTGTGTCAGCTGTTTGTTCTTTGCGATCATTTTCACGTTTTCTAGTTGGTGACCAAGGTTTGCAATGGTTTTGGTGCATGTAACAGATGCAATAGTCAAAATATTTTGGCAGAAAAATGAAGAAACATTTTCAGGCATTAGTCTGTTTGGTTTCATAATAAATCGTCAAGGGAGCAATGAAAAGGGAACTTGGATTGATGTATTTTATAGTGCAGGCTTAGGTTACAATTATGTAAACATGTATTCTTCATTTACAAGGTAGGTTGTATCACTTACAAACCTAGCACTTCCCTCAGAAGATATATTTTCATTTAGTATTAATTAAAAACAAAAAGGTGAAGAGGTTATTTCAGTTCAGTTGCTCAAGGTGGTTTGAACCATTTTGCATCAGGAGCATTTATTTAACATTGAATCCAATTAATTATAAATCATGCACTTCTCATATTCCTCTCTTCCTCTCATTCTTCTTCATATACCAAACACTCCTTTCTTTACATCGCTATGGTTACTTCCTCCTTTGGGGGACAATAGTCGCAGGCAGTGAGTAGTTGATCTTTCA
Source organism: Holothuria leucospilota (assembly GCA_029531755.1). NCBI lineage: Eukaryota > Metazoa > Echinodermata > Holothuroidea > Aspidochirotida > Holothuriidae > Holothuria > Holothuria leucospilota. The sequence continues at coordinate 45,445,605 of CM055962.1, forward strand.
TTGCAGATATGTTTTTTGGTCATCCTTTGTGTTACATTTTGTCATTCATAGCACCCAGTCATTTTCAGGCTTTGTCGAAACAAGTTTTTTTTATTTTGGTTTTTATTTTTATTTATTTATTTTTTTTTGTTGATAAATTGAATCCATGTTTCACATAAGTGTTTTATCACATGTTACGCTACACAGCATTGTTTCCTTTGGCAGACAGTTGAGTGGACAACCATCCTACCTTGTGTTCAGTGTTTCTGCACGTGAACCCATGAAGCATGTCACCTGATCTCCTGTCCCCTTGAGTTGTCTTACTATGGCTATAAATTATTATCCTTGAATCTTCAAGAGAAAGCAGGTCCTGAGTGCAGATTTCTAAAATAGTTTATCCCTTAAAGTTTAGTAAACCCTCCTGAACACCTTTTGATAAGTGGCATCTTTTAACAGTAGTAATCACATACCCAGGCAACAAATAATATTTATAATAGGAAATATTTGATCCTGTGCTTGAAGGCCTGCTTGTGAAGTTTAACTATCCCCTTCTTTAATACAACTGCCAAAAACTTTCACACATTTAAAAGATGGCTTTGTACTAAAATTTATGTTTGAAATCTTAAAAAGGAGTGAAATAGAAGCATACTTGTTAAAATTAGCAGCCATCTCTTAGGTGTCTGTCTTTAAATTTTACCAGACAAGTTAATATCACATTTCAACCAAGTGGACTTAAAGCAGCAGAGGTTACATCATAGCTATGTATTAATCAATATTGCTGGGTAATTTTTCAACCTTTATAAACACTTTTCTCCTTCATAATCCCATGATGTGTAATGTGAATGCATGAGAGGTATGATACTTTCTGTGGGTAAACATATATCTTCACCTATTTTCAAGTTCAAACAATAGATTTCAAACACATAAAGCAAAACATCGGTCATCAGTGTGAGGAGCTAACATCACTACTGCTTGCTTCAAGTTCAGTTTGGGTCACGCATCTGGTAATGTCAGTTGCAACGTATTGTGAGAACAACATGTAGGAACTGTGTGAAAGTTTCACCAGAAAGCATACGTTTGGTTCCTCTTTTTAATATTTCAAGATATAAGTCTGTGTAAACCCCTGCTTTCAGCTAAATTTATTGGAAGTTCAGTTTCACTTTTAACTATCCTCCCAGTTATTCTACACTGTCAGATTTTACCAAATACATGCAGCGCATACTTTCTCCAAAGCAGCTGTTTGTTATTTTACTGATACCGAGAACACTAAAGAATTAAATTCTTACTGGTTTCTTTACATCACATAATATTCTCTATGTACATAATCTTCTGTATCTTAATCAAAATAAAGCTGGGTAAGTCGACCTTCAACCTCCCCTGTCTCATATTTGCTGCCTGATGTCATAGTTAAATTGAAAATCACTTGAAGTAGACTTAAGAATGATATCTGGCAATGAGTCATTTTATTTTTATCATCTTGTAATGGTATAATTTCTCATTCCCCTTGCAATGTTGCTGTCTTCTAACTTACTGGAGGCTGTAGATAAGTCTTTGCTCTGGAAGTATTTAGGGCAGCAGAGGGAAGGACTTATTACTTACAGAATGTGTTGCAGATAACGTCTCTACACCTGTTTGATTTTAAGGTCACGTTGGGTTTGGGCAAGTAATTTTTCATTCATTATCATATACTGGTTACAGTCCTTCAATGTAACCTGGAGGCTGGAGTTTTTTGTTTTTTTTTTTATTCTTTCCTCCTTTGTACAGGAACTTTCAGTACACATTTTTTGCATGAATCTGTAAAAAGCCACCTGCCATTTCTTCCCAGTATTCAGTTATTATGGAAGAGTTTAATTTTCTCATGTTCCCTTGTAACAGAATCAAAAGTGATGAATTTCAGCATTTCTCATGTATTTTCAACAGTCACATAGCCACATATCAAAGGAATCTCCCAGTATTGTCTGAATTATCTATTGTAAGGTTTACAAGAGATCTCATTAACAAGTGATTTCTTAGATCCATGAAATTGATCTGTCATCTCCCCCTTTAACATTGCCAATCATTCCAAATGGCTGGATAGGGTTTTTTATGGTTAAGACAAACCCACCACCCTTTTTTAAACCCCCTTTACTACAACATCAACATATAACATATTGGACCAGTTCTGCCATAACAGCAACTTGACTGTGGTGTGTGAAAAGGCAGTTGCTGAAAAGATCCTGTCCAGATTTTTCCTTCCTCACCCTGGCTATATGAGTTTGTCTCTTCCTGAAAGAAAAAAAATGTCATGATAGTAAATGGACTTTGCATTATTTTGCACATCTTGTAGCAGGGGGTAGAGGAAATTTGACAGTCCAGGTGAGATAGCAGAACATGTGATTTGTCCTTGTACTAATGCAGACCTTATTTCATCATCCACCTCATGTATCAGTAAATCATTAATGGGAGGTTGTCTGAAAGGGTCGCTTGGTTCACAGTTCTGCTGATATTAGGATATAAGTTTTCTTCATTTATTGTCAATACATATGGTTGGTGTCCCACTGCTTTGTAAATCATCATTGTGTGCGAAGAATTTCATTTCATTCAGGTGTGAAGGAAGGAACCAGCACTTAAAAGCCTTAGTTAGCAGAGATGCCAACCCTCCCTGAGAATGGATTTCTGTCCATTCCGACTAACAAATATGACAACCTCCCTGATTCAAGAAGGACTTTCCCATATTAAGTTGCATGTAATTCTAAAAACCTCCCTGATTTCTGTGTGAAACCTCCCTGATTTCTGGATGTAAATGTTGGCATCTCTGCCTTAGTATGAGTTGTTATTTTCAGCTAGTACATAATCATAAAATTGATTGATAATGGCAGGATGACATAAAGATATGTGACCTTCTTAGTGCTATGAGAGAAATGTTAAGACAACATAATTATTGGAACTACAAAAAATATGCACATAAGTTCAAGTGATTTTGCCTCAAGTTGAATAAATCTTGGTGCCATGAGTTGAATAAGTAAGCTTGGTACTTTTTACTTCATCATGCAGTTTTATTGTTAATGAATATTTGGATGAAGTTGGATACCATTTTTTTCAAATAAGTTATGGGAGGCAGCATATGCTCATATAGGTCACTTGACCTTCCTCTAAATATCTTACATTTCTGTTATGTCAACAAAATTCTGCAGTAGAATTAGTATGTTTGTGAAACCCCGGTCTTCGTATACGTTTTCTGTGTTTAGTAGGTTTTCACCACAAACTCTCTTGCAAATGGAAGCTTTGTGTAAAGCAGCATAAGCCAGAAATGATGGTTATCTTCATGATTTATGACCAACCATATTCATCACTTCTATCATTCTTTGTAAGATTACTCAAATTGTTGACTGTCATTGTGTGTTTCTTCACTACAGCAGTTATATCTTATGTGCTTTGTACTGAGTCTGTAAACTTTGTATGGTTTAGCAGGAGGCAGGTTTGGTCAAAATGATGTACATTGTTGTCTTTGAGTTTTATGGAAATAATGTGAACAGGCTTTTCATTGTAAAGGGACCCATTGCATCTCATCTTTTATTGAGCAGGAGTAAAAGAGTTAAAAATAAATGTTTATGACAAATATTTGTTCAAATCAGGATGATTCCTTTTCATGCCTGTAGAGGATTGATATGCTCTCATATCAAAGCTGAATCTTCTGTCCTGCCGAGGTCTCAAGTAAGAAAGTGTACTTACTGGTAGTCCATAGTTTTCATGTGTGCGTGACGTGATTGGAATGTTCAACTAACTTACGGGGAAGATAATAGCCACCTTCGTGGATTTCAGTCCTATTTAGACATCATATTGTAAAGGGGATATTTTACAGCAGCTACCCATACTAATCTTGACATGTAGGTTTCACCTTACTTCACTATTACTTCAGGTGTTGTTAGTTCAAAAGTCTTGTTGAAAAGTTGCTAGCTTTCTAATTCAGTGACTTTGTGTTACAGTCAGACTATTCCATCATAGTTGTTAAAATACTTATAGTAAATATTCAGGATGGTGGTTATACATTTTCAGGAAATAGTTCAATACTTATACATCTTCCTCTTCAAGGTGTAATTATGAAATTTGACAAACATTTAAGAGAAAGACAGATCAAGATTATTATGGTCAGTTGCTGAAAAGATACCATTATCAGGGCAGACTAAATCCCATTCACATAAGAGGATCCATTCAAAGTGGCTATACAAAGGGTTTAACTCACTTTACATTATACAGGTCATGTAGTCATTCCTGATATAAAGTCAGGTGACTTTTTGATTTTCAAAGAATCAACCAGTTCTAATGAAAGTGGTGACCTTTGTAAATTTTAAACTGAATACTAGGGGAAGGCAAAATATGTACATTACACTCAATGAAGTGAACCAAGGGCTCGTGGAAGCTGAGACCTGGGATTCTCCCTATACTTTCTTGCTCTAGAAGGTAGAAGAGGGCAATACCCTAGTCTGTCACAACCACTTGTACCACTGGCTGGTCACTATTAAATGAAGTTGCCAACTTCCTTCCAGTCCTGAAAGGTGAAGAAAGAACAACTAAATTTTGTTCATATTTGATATCTGAAACAGGAAGAATTCATTTTTCACAAGATAATTCATGTTTAGGTTTAAGTCTCAAATTCAATTCATGTCACCCATCATCAGTAAGTAATTATATGAGATCTGAACTATTTCAAATCTTAAAGGGTAGTTGTTTTATGATGCTATGGATCAAAAATACAGAAGAAATTTGTGAGTGGTTGTGAAGTTCATCGCGAGCTTTCGTATTCAACTTTATATTTCAAATTGATTTTTGTAAGTAAGAAACCATGAGCTGTAGAAGTACTAGGTTTTTACTTTGGTGAGAGGAAATTTGATATTACGTAGATTCAACTGAGATTCACAACCTCATCGTCCTGGTGGTATTGTCTTAAATTCTATTTCTTTCATGTGCGTAGCCTAGAAACAAAAAAAGGAAAGAGAAAAAATAGGACCATCAGTGCTCTCTGAATTAGTATAAATGAGCTGGCCTATGAATGTGTGGTATAAAATTATGTATACATGTGTGTTCTTAGTTTCACATAATCACATTCAGTGGTTTGTTGTGTAAAGCAATGTGTGTGATGTTTTCACCAACATATATATCTGTAGTACATGTAGACCTGTTTTGTCTGACACAAAGTAATACTTGTGGATGAAAGAGGTTTTAGTCATCGACAGTTTCTTAACCGTTTTGAATATGAAAATGTGTTCAAAATGTTTTACTTTTGGTATCTTCTGTGTAGATAGAAATACTATTTGTTTGTGAGACTAATATGTGGATTGAACACTGTTAGCAAAATCACAGTAGATGTTCTTTAATACGTAGAGTTGGTCTGTTTCTGTAGGTTTGTTCATATCTGTTCCCATTTGTAAATTTGATTAGGGGAACCTTATGCATTCTTTCCTTATAAATAACATTTTACTGTTCAGACACTTGATCACTAAAGAAGGTTTAATAATGCTCGTATACCACATGTGAGCAAACTGTGATCCCGGGCACATTTTTATTTCTAGTGAAATGGTTTCAAAACCCTATTAGGGCAACTCGCAAATCCTTAAAGCAATTCTGAAGTACCGAGTCCCATTTATTTGGTTGCATTTGTTATAGGCTACCTTTATGGGAAATGATTTGACTTGTGAAGTGCAAATTTGGGCAGTTCTCATATTTTACGTGCCTTGTTATGTATCATTTTAATTTTAAAATGAAGGAGGGATTTGTAATTACAGTAGCCTACGGATTAGGATCAAACGTGGAGAGACACCAGATCAGTGTAGTGGGAACATATTCTCTATGCCATCAATAGTAACCTCTAAGTTTTTAATAGCCAACTGTGCATATGAACAATGGGCTGCCTAAAATGCTTTGATGGATTGTATTGAAGTGAGGGTGACAAAATGCCATACTTTGTATGTATAAAACAAAATTTGGATCAAATTTTTATCAAATCTGATACAAAGCAGTTGTATTGGAGAGAACTGTTGACTTGACAGTTTAAAACAGATATACTGATGTATGTCAGATGTATATCAAATCATTGACATGATCTCTTTGAGTTTCCAGTTTGTGAAAGATGAAAAATATTTTCATGTGGAGTGTTCACCAAAACGTTTGAGGGATTATCACTCAACAAAAAAAAAAAAACCTTAAGATGTCTTCTTACTCATCATCCCAACAAAAAAGGAGACATTTACATGTTCCAAAGGAAGAACCAACCACTAGGATTGGCTTAAGTTTCAGCCATCTTGATATTATGTTATCTTCTTTTTATTCCTGCTGTTATGTGACTCTCTGTGAATGACAAAAGATTGTGCCGGTGGTACTTGTCATTACCTCATTATGTTGTGCAATAATGTATGTGTCTTGGTACTGTCCTCATATCCTGAGATGCCAGCCTGTGTGAGAGCAAGGTTGCTGTGTTAAGGTTTTACTTAATCCAGTGTAGATCTTGGCTGTACACTGCTGCTAAGTGGCATGAATGAATGTACAAAGACTCATTCTTGGCAGTCATGTGACTAATACATCAATCATATCCCATTGTTATAACATGTTGATGCATATGCATCTGAATGCAAATATACAGTGTGTTGCATGTTAGGCTTGTCTACAAATAAGTTGATTAGACTTCTCAAGGAGTACACAGACAGAAGGTATTTCCTTTTCCCTTTTTCAGTCTTTTGTGTTTATCCTGCTGTTGTGTGTGTGTGTTTTCAAGGTAACCATATTTTGTCTTTACTGTTGTTGAAGACCTACCAACCTCTTTTAAAGACTATGTTAAATTTCTAATATTGCCAGTAAATGTCGAGAAAATACAGAACGTAGAATGTGTGTGGTGCACTTGTATATGCCATAAAGGTTATTGTATTTCATAGAATTTAAGCAGTTAGAGAAAATCACTGTATTTTCATTGTCTCATTGTTTTGTTATTAATACAGAGTGATGATTTGAGAAGTTGATTCAGTACATAATAGATTAGATAATACATAATTTTAAGCTGAATGGGATACTAAAATTTGGAAATAGTGCCTGTTACACAGTCACAGTACCACCCCCTGAATTAGCTACCTTTCAGTCTGCTGCCCTCGGCTATTTTGCAGATTACTTCTTGTGCACCAAAGGGAAATACTACATTTAAAATTGCAACAAAAAGTAACACACAGAAAACAGCTTTTATCGTAAATAAACTCTCCAGATAGCTTTTCTTCCACAAAAATATTAAGCATCACAAAAGACATGAACATTGCATTGTTTGAAAATTTGACAGTTTATCAAATTGTTTATGAGCTACAAAATTGTGAAATTCTTTCAATGAGAACATTGTATCTTGAAAATACAGTTACCCAGCTAGTTCAGTAGGAATTATCTATTTTTTTTTATATCTATAAATCATAGTTTTAAAGGCCAAAATCATTTCTGGAACACAAATGCAATATTTCCCTTTAACTGCTGTTGCATGTTTTAATCCTGACACATATCAGTTTTATGAGCAAAACTTTTGCATTTGTATGCATTGAATTATATGAACTGTATAGAGAAACTTCATTTGTCCCAGTAAATTGATCATTTTATGCACCATGTCCTTTAGATTTGAAGGGTCATGACAAGGTTAATTAGAAATAATTTGTTTGTTATTGTAACATGTTGAGGATATTGTAAGTTAACAGTTGTCAAGAACCAGTAGCAAGTAACAAATAGCTGTAGATTTTTCCTGCTCATTGTACCTTTTTTTGTCTGCTTGCAGATCCGTGTGGTTCATGCCTTCCAGTCTGGCTTGCAACATCGTATTGAACGCAAAAGCTTGAGTAGTTCCATCCACGAGTTCATGGCCCCTCCTCCAGGAGAGAGCTATGACATTGAGGCAAACAAGAAAGATGATGAGAGTGCCCCCACAGCTGCATTCCCAGCCCTGGAAACTACATTGTGATGGATTGGAGATGCAGACAGGAAGCAGTTCCATGACTCTTCTCATCGCTGAATTGTTGGGAGATGATTTGTCAGGCTGGTCAATGTTGCTGGACGTGGTGTGGATACTCGGCTGAGAGATTTGATGGCATACTGGACAGCCACAGCATGCATCATTTGAATGTATCAAAACTTATATACATCATCCTTGATTATAACCATGATGAAGACTCATTATCCCATTTGTTGTGTGACCAGTTTTACATGTATTATTAAAGGAGTGTTTAGAGGCGGATTTGGTATTTAAGATACATAGATTTGAGGTGGAGCATTGTGCTGTAGAATTTTGTACGTATCCTACAAAATATGTTGGAGTCAGTGGTGCTGTGAGTAGTGTCTATCTGCTCAGGCAGTTCGGATGCTACATGGATTGTGAAAACATCATTGCTGTGTGTTAGATCACAAATCCACTGAACTTTTCAATAACAATTGCAATATTTTGGACATTTTTAAGCCTTTTGAAATGATGTGTAATAATCGCACAAAGTTTGTTTTCTGTGCTGGAAAGTGGCAAGTGATGTTTGTGTACTGTAGCATTCAATTTGTTATTTCCTGCAAGGGGAGGTACCCCCTCTCAATCAGATAGCATCGTTTGAATTAAATAGAGGAAGTGTGTGACAGTGGACTATAACAAAATGTGTGTATCATTTGATTGTGACTTTGGTATTTGAATGTTAGTAGGCCTACTTGTATGTGCCATTTGCAACGTTGCTGACAGAAGAATAAAAATATTCATTTGGCTATTAAACAAATGTTTTCAGTTCGAAGTGGTCTTTCATTACTCAGGTCAGGTTGTGTTTGTTACAATCTCATCATTCCGTTGGTCCATGTCATCATGTGATGGTAGAGCTCCTTCTGTTCCCTCCTCTAAAATTAAGCAGACCATCGTACTCACCTTCCCTGTTTGCCAAATAGTGCAGATCGTTGTCATCAAGCAAAAATGTGCATTCTATCAAGGACCCACAGCATTCTCTTATACCTTTAGTCTTATAGACATTTTATGATGATTCCTGCATGAGGATTGAGAGTTTGTTTTGTTTGAAATGAAACCAAGATGATGAACTGAAGGATTACCACCATTTTGAAGTTGCAAAGTTTGGTTGGGAAAATGATTAAGCTTCTGCTTCAGGGTCCTTATTTTCTCATGAAATTAGTTACATGACTGTAGAAGTGACCCAATTTTTACCTTCAGTTTGGTTATTTAGAATGTCAAGTACACAGGAAGAATGCCGTACAATACTATATAAGCAGCAGGAAATGGTGTGACACTTGTTATTGGAACAGTCTGTATGCTAAGTGATGTATGTCACGTTTTAACTAGGTGGTATAAAATGCTAGAAAGCCAGCTGCACAATGAAGAACTTTGCATGACCCAACTCAACCTTGTTGCTATGACTGGCGCAATTTTCATTTACACAATTGACAATGCACGCTACATGACTGGCTAGCTCAATTTAACTATTGTATGGGACACCCCTCTTTTGGCTCCTGCACAAATGCTGGTACCTGATTGGTCAAATTGCTTCAACCTTAGGACTGTCACAAACTTCAGTTGAGACAAACAAATGTTTGTAACACCCGACTGAATGCGATGGGACTTATAAGCTGATCTGAAAACTACCCATCGCATTAATAGACCTATGCATACTACATTACTGCTGGCAACATGACAGGATGGTCGAGTTGATTTGTGTTGTGCAAAGTACGCTGGTAGGTTTAGAGGTTGTGACCTCTCTGATCTGATGCAATACCTCACATTTCTGTTTGATATTTACCTCGGTTCCCAAGAAAGAAATATTGTAAATGTGCATGTTTCCATCATTATCCCAACTTTAATCTCACTATACTAAATATATTTCAAAACTGTATCCAGACAAATGTGTATATGGAGTTGGCATGCCTTCTGGTCAAGTTTTGTGTCCCATTACAGCCCAAACTCCTTGGAACAGTGTTTTGCTTTCATTGAAGCCATTTGCATTATCTTAATATAGCCTCATACAGGTTACATCTTTCCTGTTCTCATGCTTGGGTTTTTTCAAATGCCATTTGTATAATACCATACACATGACTTATGTGGGTTCTATCATCCATCTGCTTTAAGGGAGTCCCTTTTAGCCCTAAGCTATTCGTGTGAGCTTAACTATACTTCCAGCCTACAGTTCTTATTTAGGTGGTTGCAAAGCATGTAAAGAACCCATGGTAATTACAGTGTCAACTTCATAATTGCTAAATGTCAAGAAGTTGCCCATTTTATCAATTCATTTTGTTTTATGTATAGTGTTCTGTCTCTTCATCCCATTCTTAACAATTCATCTGTTTCAGTTTTGTGGCTTTTGTCTGTTACCTCATCATATGTGGCTGTAGAATAACTATATTATTTACTTCTGTTAGAATGAACTGAAGTTGTTTTATATTACATCTTTGGAGTGAATTATGTTTAACTGGTTTAAATATTACAATGATTTAGTGCCTACTTCTCTACAACAGAATTATGTTTTGCAAGTTTTCATGCAGTGCCATGAACCAGCTGTGGTACTATATTATAGAAACAGTAAATGCTGTGTTTAATATTCAGGTACATTTAGGACATGAAGGTAATAGAAGGATGAGATGCATTAGGCTTACCTATCTCCAAGAGATTCAATATGAGAATTCCATATTCTCCCATGTAAGAACAGTGAGGTTGGGTAAAAAAAAAAAGGAGGTTGGCTAAAAAAAAATTGGAGGGACAAAAAGAATATGGCATAAGGAACAACAAAATGCAATGTTTGTTACTTGCTTTATCCTTGTTAATTCTTATACCGGTGCAAAAAGTGGTGTGGTCCTCTAAAGACTGGTCAGTGGCCAAGAGGGAACCACACTATTATGTACATTTCCAGAAAGGATACAGGAATGGTTGAAATGTCATAACAAGCTCCTCCCATCAGGGCTTATTACAAGATTTGTGTGTATAGAACTTCATTCAAAATGCCATACAGGAGGAAGATTTCACTATAAAAGTATTTTGCATAATACAGTATAATATAACTGAGTATTGGGTGTATAAAGTTGCTTAAGGATGGCAAGGACATAGGAAAGCTTCTTTCTACTCTGCTTGTCAAAGTTCATCATGAAACATTGTGACATCACAGACTAAAGTAGTGGCCATATATTCTGTTCTGTGTTCACAAGGAGTGGTGGATGGAATGCTTTTAGTTTGCAATAAATAAGGCAAAAGTTTGTTTACAACTTTGGTTTGATATAACTTGTGTGTTGCTTTTTCATCAACTATTTCGGAAAGAATCAGACATACTAAGAGGTCAGTTTTGTAGTGTGCATTGGATAGTGGAATACCCTATTTTCTTATGCTCATTCATCTGTAATGTACATACATGTTGCTACATAAGGACATTCATTTATTTATGCTGATCTTCTCACTGCCTGGGCAGGTTTGTAATGTCAATAACCATAACTCAGCCTGTACTTGCTAATCAGAATGATAGACAAAACTAGTGTTGTGCCAAAAGTTAACTAGTTTCCTATATCCTTTTAATCATGAATAGTATGTAAGTGAAGTAAATGCTTGTATTTAGAGTTCTGAACAAAGTTTGCTACAGGATTTTACTTTATTGACCTTGCTGTGCAAATCCGCAACTTTACTTATTGTCTAACTATGCATTGCAGACATATAGATGAACTAGTGGAATCCCTTACTTCATTTCAGGCTCTCAAGTTATACTTTTAGTACATTTTTCTCTGCTGGATGAGTTTGCTACATCCTACAGATATGTCCCCAAATGATTTCTCACCTTGGTCCTTTTAATGCAAATATATGTTAAAAAATTTGTTTTCAGTTCTAAAATCTTCCCAGTGGCAAGGTCAGTTTTAGGGAAGCTGAAGATTAGTACCCAGGTTGACAACTGCAGAGTGATTGCTACATAAAACTGCTAGTCACTGTAAGATATGATTTTAAGGTTTGTATTGACTGCTGGCTGTATGTGTGATAGTGTCTGAGACATTTGTCAAACTTATAAATGTATATACATATACTATCATTTTAACAATTACACGTTAAGTTCACTCTATGTTCAGTCTTGTAAAGTGTATCAATGCTTTCTGTAAAGCTTACGTCAATCGTGAAAGCAGTTATAACCGACATTGTACATACATTCAGACAGCTTTAACTTGCTTCGTTAGGTCCTATGTACAACAACATGCATAGATTGGAGTGTGCAGTATTTCCAGATATTCTGGTCTCTAATAACTTCATGCAAATGACAATAAAAATCATGTGATCTTGTGTTCCCTGGAACAAGTGATGCCTTTTTCTAACAGGGGAAAATTAATTTGAATTTATCATTTCTTTTTTACACACTCGCATACTCTTTATCATTCTGTCAAGTTTGCTGTCATTTGTAGCCTGAAGGAAAGTCAACTATAAAAAATGAAAAAAAGAAAAGAAATAAAAAATTAGAACTTTCTCATTTATACATGTAATCAAGAGTAAGCATAACTGTTTAGCTGTGTTGCATCTGAAAAATAGAACAAAATTTGTCTATTGAATGATATGAAATGTATGTAGGATGTTCATTATATAGTCACTTATTGCCATTCATGTAAGCACAGTAGTCTGAGTAGTGAAGGCTCACTTCATAATACAATTCATCTTAATAATGATAACACCCAATGATTCACTCTGACCATCCTGAATCCAATTTCATCTGTATTGACAGATAATTTCAGACATTTCATGTAGCAACCCTCTTACAATTTAGGTTTTGATTTTTAGATTCTGTTTTGAGGTGGTTGGCAGTTCATAATTTCTATTTTATTGTATTATGAAAAAAATCAGCTTATTTCTTCTATTGATTACTTTTTCATTCTTTTTTTAATGACAATAATACAAGTAGGAATGTTTCTCTTTTTATTTTTTACATGGCATTCCTCTATTTCTTATAATTACTATATAGTTAATGTTGTGGTGTACAGTTGATATGAAGAAATGAGTAAATAAAATTCAATGAAAGATTAGGACAACATGTTGAATTGTCTCGTATACTTTACAGCGAATTGTCTCAAACAACCTGGCTTTTCCCTTCCGATGGTAGACATCGAATAGCAGTCTTTGATGGTAAACATGTGAGTTAAGCAATGACAGGGCTGAAATTTAGCACTCGTCCGATCGTCCGTGACGGGTAAAACATGCATCGGACAACAACCACTTTCTCTCTTTGAACTTGTCCGATGGACGAGTAGATTTTATTTGTAACTGAATAGTTCCCTACATCAGCAGGAAAGTATGTCATAAAAATCCCCTTAAGAAGTGGCATGGAGACAATGGTATTGACTACCATTCATCATTGTACCATGCCAATAAATATGGAAAAATGCAGAATTTAAAGTACATGTTTGTTTTCTATGGCAGAGACAGGAAATGGAATTGTTCATCTCTTGTTCGTCACTTTCATTCGGACAACCAAAAACTATTTCGGACAACCTAAATTTAGATTCAGGTTGTCCGATGGGCAACCTGAAAATTTCCTTAAAAATCAGGCCTGAATGACAAAACAAGTGAAAAATAATAGCAATAATTAATTGTCAAGGCAGTCGTATCAAAGGTGTAGCACATATAGATAGATCTACCGTAAGTAATCTTAGGGATGGCCCCTTCAGTGTCACTTTTTACATGTTTCTAAATGAAAAGCTGCCTGACAGGTCACTATTTCTCACCTAGTTGGAGAAAACTTGGAAAAAAGCATCTGGTCAAAGAGAAAATTGAATAAAACTGAAATTGAAGGTTGAAACTAGCATTTGTCACTCCTTAATTACTAAATGATGATGTAGAATGACTGAGATCACTACTCATGTCTGAAGTTACATATTGCTGATGTCATCACCATCAAATCTGTTCTTGGAGTAATGCCGTTTGGTTCTAGTGTTGCCATCTGCAAACTTGGGTTCCTGAATTAAATTTACTACTATGCCATAGCATACAACTCTTGAAACTTGTTTTCCCATATTGCTCCTAACAATCTGTATCGGTTGTTTCATACAAACATAAATTTTCTTTCCAATTATTTTGGGAAAGTGCTGAAGTGATCCACTATTATGTTTAGCTTACAAAGAAAAGTGACAAAGATGACATAGAAATGCATAATTAATTTGTACTGTGGTTCTGTCATTAGTTGACAGTAAGAAGAAGAAACTTGCTTCAAATCTCTGTGATACTGATAGTGGGTATAAAACAGACTTGGATCATTAACTTATTTGGATGTAGTACTCAAATACAGCTGAGTAAAATTTGAAGCAGAGCTTTAAATAGTGTTGAAAAATGACTACTTAAAAAGGACAATCTGCAAAGTAAAAGAAATATTTCAAATGGTGTATACTTAATGCATCTTATTAAAGGAAAGGCATATTTTCATTTGCCATTTGTAAGAAATGTTGAACACAGTATTATCTCTGGAGAGGAGATTTATGCTTGAGTTAGTTTATCCTTTATTAAAAAATACTTTCAACTGTTCATGGAAATTCTCAGAAACAAGGATGTTCTTATTGTCATTGTTCATGGTATGTAGTCAATACTACACAATCTCTTCAACTTCATTCTGACTGCCAGGCAGTGTTGTCAGAGATTTCTAACTACCATCATCACCAATTCCAAAACTATAGAATTTGGTCCTTTGAATTGATAAAACACTTTCGTTTAAGTTATTTACAGTAGATACTATGTGCCATACCAAACACTTTGCGATGAGATTTGCATAGTTTTCATGTAAGAAAAGTTTCACTTCCATCCAATGTGAAGAGAATGAAATATAGCTTAAAATATCCCAGTGCAGGGTTCAACATATTAACTGACAGCATGATATCACTAGGGTACATCTAGAATTCAAGCTGATATACGGCCATTTGATGAGCCCAAGATGCTTCCAAACCCTGAAATGCTAAACCTTTAACCTAACTAACTGATGGCCAGAAAGCACCAGAGAAAGCATTTTGGCCCCGCAGTCATCCATTTGCAAAGTCCTTTGTAAGACTAACCTATCAGTATGTTGTGTCACACACTTGTCTTCATCGTTTCAGCTAATGGTATAGTATTCCCTGTTGTCGTGGCAATCAGTGACCTGGGATTCATGCTCAGTAGTGAGAGGTACCTAAGGCAGATCTCATGAACACTACTTCCACGGTGTGATAGGTTTGGTCTGTATCTTCATCATCAGTAGTTTTCACTACAGGATTCATCATCGTCTTTCTTATTTCCAGCTTTCCTCTGTATCAACAAAAAATGATAAATGACCGTCAAATGAGTAAAAATGTGTCCTAAAGTTCTTGTGTTGTAGTGTACATACATTGTTTCTTCTGACCTTTTGCAAGATTCAGGTACCAATAAAGAATGACACCTTGCTTAAATGCTTGCATGGAAATAACTGACTCTTTACAAAAACAAAGACTTTCCTCACATCACTGTGTAGTTTCTGAGTTCCATTACAAATATCTCCATGTAAAACTTCAAAACTCCACTATAGCCAGTCAGTCAATGAACACACTTTAAACTCAAGACACATGTATGCCAAATTATGTAAGCTGTTAGTGTGCATGGCACATGCTGTTTTGCTTCTCAGTACTCAATATTTAGAAATATTTAGCACAGCATCTAAGGGTCATTTCACACCATAGGTGTGTAAATTTTAAAAACAGTCTCTTCTCTTTGATGCATTACAGAATTATCAAAGTTGGCATGTGAAGGTAAAAATTATATCCCCAATTTCAGATAAAAAATCTTGGGACCTTAACTGGTTTTGTTTCGGCCCACCTATTTTTACCAGTTTCATTAAATCTTTCTACTGCACCCTCTTTAACATTACCTGTGAATGAAAGGTCAACTCAGAGTAAACCTGCTGCGAGAGAATGTGTTTGCATTTGATATTTTCACTTATCTCTTGACGTCAGGGAGCATTTTGCACTGATTTTCACCAGGGTTCCCACTCTTTTCTTAAATTATTTTTTCATGACTTTTTCATGACTTTTCAGGACTTTTTATTGAACTTTTTAAGGACTTCTCAAACTAATGTTGACCAGAAAGAATTTAAAAGTATAGTATTAAATAGGGATAACCATCTCTTATATCATTTGAGTCTATCTTGCAAATTTATGAACAGTACAGAACATTTGTTTTTTACAGCTCATCAATAGGGCCACTAATTTTAAGCTTCATAAATAACAAAATTCCCTTTTCAACTTTCAAAACTTTGGAAAATACCATTTCAAGCATAAGCACCTGACTTCTAAATGAATGGGTGCTTGGTTCATTTCGCCCTGGACCCTTTTTTCCTGAATATCCTGAAGGTACTACAATCCAAATAAAATTATGTCAAACTATCAACATTGTACAAGAGAATCTGCATAAGCAATTTGCATAATTTTATAAAAAGGTCCATAAGACCCACATGAGAACTCAGACCCCCCCCCCCCAAAAAAAAAAAAAAACATAAACAGAACACTAACCAAGCATCATTATGACAGGATGTCAGCTCTAACATTACTGTAACTGGAGGAACGGATGATCATTTTGCAATCTTTCACAAAATGGACCCTTGGGTACATCTTGGGCCTTGGACCCAAAATTTCTGTATGTACCCTACAAGAATCAGTAACAGAGCATCATTATGACATATCAACATACTACAAGACAATTTGTAGGCGGGAAAGCATTTTGCAGAATTTCATAAAATAGGCCACTGGGGCCCACATAGGACCTTGGACCAAAATTCAAGACTACCATAAACAGATCACTAACCAACCATCATTAAGACAGGCTGTCAACTCTGTTTAAAATTAAATGCAAAAAAAGTTAATCACTTTGCAGTATTTCACAAAATGGACCTTAGGGCCCATCTTGGGTCTTGAACCCAAAATTCCTAAACACCCCAGAGGTACCTCTAACAGAGTAACATTATGACAAACCATCAACATTGCACAGGAGAATCTGTTGGAGGAGCATTTTAAAGAATTTCATAAAATGAGCCATAGGACCCACATGGGACCTTGGACCATATATTACTGATCACCCTAAATGGTTCACCACCTAAGGAACATTGTGCCCAAGTTTCAAACAGATCCATGAAAGCATGTGGGAGGAGTGGCATTCTACATAATTGTGAACAGATAGATCTAGATCTATAGTGATGTTATCACAATACAGTAGCTCACACCAGATCCAGGTGTGAGCTACATGAAATAAAATTGATGAATTTTACATTTTGGGCAGAAAAGTACCTTTCTCGGTCAAAGTCATCTTATCCAGTGGAAATTATGTCGAAATTAGGAAGTGCTTAACATACCTGATTACGATCATGTACCCAGCGGATATTTGTCACACACAAACGACCTAGCCTAACACACTACAGTATAGGCAAAATTGGAGCCTATACCGACAAAATTTTCCCGATTTCCGTAAAGTTCTTACTTTATTTCTGATCGTAATTTGAAAACATTTTGATGATTTGAAGGTGAATTTGCCACCATTTCGGAAGGACAAACGTCTGAATATGTCTTTGATAAATGCAAACATTCATTTAACATGGTCTGGGGCAACAATACTCCATTTTCTGTCATAAATTTATATGTATCAAGAGATTGATAATTTTTGCTAAATTCTGTAAAGTTTCGTGCATAAAGTTCAATTCCATTTTTGCGATCGCAAAAAATCGGCGGCCCTACATCAAAACTGCTTCAACAGATATATTTTTGTTAAAAACACAAGAAAATTCATGACTTTTCAGGACCACAGACCATTATTGGTAAAATTTAAATACTTTTCAGTCCTGAATTTTGAAGCATCAAAATTTAAGGACTTTTCAGGTTTTTAAGGACCTGTACGAACCCTGTAAATCACTCATGGTGAAGGTGGAGCTTGGAGTCTTGACATGCATATTTATTAGGAGTGCTTTCACTATTGATAAAATGAAGCATTCAGCCAACAACACAGACAATAAACAAGGCACTTGCAGCAGTGAACAGTGACGTCAAGCTTCTGCCATAATAAATTAATCTCGAAACATTTTTAATGTTTTATTCACTATGATGTAGGCGTTAAGCTTTCAGTAACATGAGAATTGGATTCAACAAAAAAGATCCATTGTTTTGGTACAGGAAAAGCTTGTTTTCCACCCATGTTTTTCACTGGATTTAAATTCACAACCTTATGAATATTCATGAAAGATGAGATTCTTATACCTGATAGGCCCTCCGCATTTTTTTGGTTGGGGAGTGAGTTTTGCATTTTGCTCCCTGACATCAAGGGATAAGCAAAAAGGTCAAATGTGAGCATGTTCCTTTTGGCAGGGTTATCCTGACTAGTCAACTGTGAGTTTGTTTAGATTAAAGGGAACAGTTTATGATTGATATTTTAATGCTGCCTCTACTAAAACCTTGTGCAGGGAGCCTGTGTGAGAGCATGAAGTGTTTAAAGTTCCAATGGAGAGATGTTGATGTTAGTTACTCCAATAGGTCAGACGTACAGAATTTGTGCATTCTGTGCCAACTGAGTTCTTGCAGCTACAGTAAAGGGTGGTATGCCACTGGAGGTTTTGGTGCATATAGTGGGATAAAGGGTTGCACTTCTAGGATCATCTTGTTCATTTGTGGAGAGACTGTGCAGACAGACTTCTCCTTAAATCTTATCTGACATAAGCTTCTGCACCTGCTGTTGCTCTAGTTTGAAATGAAATAATCATTGTCTGTACTAAAACTGATTCATAATTACCACCAAAATGGCTATTTTAATGCCCACTTCTAGTCCTTGTACAGTCCATCTGAAGCCCAAAATGTGAAAAAGTTGTTCAATCAAAATGTTGTGGCAATAACACAGCACACTTGCACAGTCAAGCCTTGACATAACTGACAGTACCAATGGCAAAAAGCCATTGTGCCCTTGATGTTTGCTGTTGCATCCCTGAAGAACACACTCATGCAACAGCAAAAGTTGCCATCAGGCCCTTTTCATTTTACCCTTAATGTCTTTCCTTTGCTGTACATTCCCAGTACCTTTTTAGGCAAAGTTACACAACAAAGTGATCCTGAAAGTTTTGTTCAGATTATCGTTCGCATTGCATTTTTTTTTGATTTGGCAGTCTATACCGCATCCATAAATATCCGTGAGATGATTCCAAATCACTCTTTCGTGGCAATTTTGCTCCTATGACCCTAAAACTCAGTAAGTCAATGGGACAATCTTGCATTTTAAGAGAGCAAAAACACATACATAAGGCCAATTGATGTTCGCAAAACAACAGCAATTAGACTTGCTTTTAAGTTGTTTTTAAGTTCCAGTGTGCAGATATGAGCCAGAAGGGAATATTAATACAAAAATCACCTTAAAACTAGTAGCCTCCCATGAGGAGGGAGTATCAATAGACAGGTTAGGGTCATGCACAACATACCACATAAGACAAGGGGTGACAAACGTGCATATGTGACTTTTCTCTTGCAGGGCAATGATTATAACGTAGTCACACTGGATATCAAGGAAGTGAGCAATTTAAAAAGTTTTCAAGCACTTCCGATGCAAAATGCCATCATGTCCTTCCCTTATATCATTTTTGCTGTCATGCCCTTCCAATTTGCTGTGATGCTCTTCACTGTTAGAAGCTTCTAAAGGTATTTTGCTGTGCCCTTTTTGAACCTTTATGTCAAGCCCTGCACAGCCTAGACCAAGCAGTACAGTTCAGTACATACTGTACATCTCCGGTGCTGTTTCATGAAGTTAGATGAGGTTTAACGTCCCAGTTTCCAACCCATTGGTTCTTAAAGTCAAGACGACCATGGCCTTTTTTCCAGTTGTGGCTCACTGGCTTGTTTTCGCTACTCCATTGCTTATGCAGAGCACCAAGCCAGTAGGTTCCATTTTTAAAGTCTTTGGTATGACCCTGCCAGGATTTGAACCCTAGACTTTCCGGCTGCAAGTCGGATGCTCTAACCACTTGGCCACTGCAGTGGGTCTGCTGTTTCATGAAGTTTGCATACAATCTTAATGCCTGAATACCATTTGATGGACCCACACTAACTTCATAACAAATCAGAATGGACATCACTCTTGTTGCTTACTATTTGAGCATCATTGTTAGCATTGTCAACACTGCATCTCCAGAAATCAGATCCAATTAATTGCAAGAATACAACACTTATATGAATGTGAGCAGGGGCTTGTTGCCATATGCAAGTACAAACTTACTACAGGCCATTCCCTCCCACAGTCACTCAATGTAACTACCGCTACAGCGTACAGTATGCAGTGGTTAAGTTTTATCTTTGTCATGGTGACAAAATTAAGTAGTCTAAACTAAATGATTCTAATCCCACAACTCTTTTGATTCACCAAGTTCATTACTGCTGACATCCATGAAGAAGAAACGTTGTTTACCTACTGAGATCAAACATTTCTATTACAGTGAACTGCATACCCTATGATACAGCTTACAACTAACAAATCAAAGGAAAACTTGTGAATGGTTCCAGGCGGTGATCGCCTCAACTAAGCATAGTATGCGCGTGCATGTTGCAATTTAGCTTGCCTAACCATGAACAGGAAGTTTGTAAGTAGTCTAGTACTACGTTTGTGCAGCAAAGTTAGGCTAAAAGGTAGGCTAGCCACTAAGTATTGGCTTGTTGGCTTAGCAAGATAGTGAAGGTTTGCCTAATACTTAGGTTAACAATATTTCTACTCACATTACAAAATAAAAATGAATGTATGTAGTTAATATATACTGTACTTGTGCCTGACGCGAAATCACTGCAGGGCATGCAGACGACAGTGGACAAGGAATCTCCTATGACGCCACAATCTGACTGAATGTCGCTAGCACGGTTTCGACTTACACACCACAAGTCCAACTTGCGGAAGTCTCGTTTACGGTGCATTTGGGCATATTTCCCAAGCTGGCGACGGATAAAAATTATTAGAAGCAAACCTTTGAAAACTATTTCATACGGTTTGGGCTTAACAGAGAGCATTTTGCCATCACATGTACGGTTCACTTAACTAATGCCAAAGCCAGCAACAGATATCAAAAGTAGTCACAGTCGGGGTTGTGGCAGGTTCATTGCACACTCAACAGGTGTGCAACAACTACGGTTCCCGACCTCGCATGGAACCAAAAAGGAGGGCAAACTGACTAGGTTTTGTGGAAGAAGCCTATCACAAACAAGTAATACCCTGGTGAAGTAACAGCCTGTCAATAATTTTTTTCACATATGAATCCAAAAATTCACTTTATAAATCCAAAAATTTGTTTGTTGAGTCCTGACAGCCTGGAGTCAATAATGACTCCCTGGCCATACAGTAACAATGATACCACATGTGACATGTATCCACACTATATACACAGACAGTTATACGTTGTATGAGTACAGTGTGTACCCAGGTTCCACATTAAATGATAACATTCTGCATGTATTGTATGTGGGTCCAGACACAAGTAATCCACTACTGCACTGCAGTAGGGCTTCTTAGCAATGAGTTAGGCCAATCAGGTGAGTCTTTTAACTCTTTATGAGAAAATGATAATGTTTCACATACAGGATCTCCAGTATGTGTATTTGGGCCAGTTCAACCCCAGTATGTGTATTTGGGCCAGTTCAACCAATGTTTCACCAAAATTCCTAATAATTTCCATTTTTCTTTATTGAAGAATGCATGTCAGTGACCAGTAACCATTTTGTGGGTAAAATGCCAGTGAAAAAGAACACTTCCACAAGTTGTACAATGCTAAGCTAGCACATGCTTGTCGCTAATTATGTCATAGTGTCACATGTCCAGCTTAAAAATTTTTGCACCGTGTCATGTTAAGACATTCTCCTAAAATACCATTATGCAGACTTTTTCATGTTTTTGCTTGGTGCGAGTTAATTTATATGTATAACCGTGTCCACCAGTACCATATATACAAATTTTATTTTGTTTGTGTCATGCCCACTTTATTCATGCCTGTTTTTCTGAAACTCCCTAGATTTTTATTTACTGCAATGAAAGAATTTACTTTTCTACAGAAACTAGGAACCTTATAACTGTGATCAAAACAGTGTATTATTTACCAATGGCAGTGAAACTATTCAAGAAAATAATGGGAAAGCCAATCCACAAGGAGGAAAACCATTCCTCAAGCACTTTTTTTCTTCTTTACTCCAAGTCTACTAGAGTGTAATGTTTAATATTGTCTACATAAAACACCAGAAACAACTAGCTCTTACATATCATGTTTAGATTCTTTTGTAAACATTACTTCATATAGATTACTGATGTTAGTTTACCTCATCTACAGTATCATCATCATCATCATCATCTTCATCATCACTGTCCTCCGACAGTTTGGTGGCATCCTGCCTCTGATCTTCTTCTTCCTCATCTTCTTCTTCCTCATCTGGTGGACACACTTGAGAGGATATCTCCTCACCCTGGAATAAATGAAAATTCATCTTTAGCCTGTCATCATAACTCAGGA
Source organism: Holothuria leucospilota (assembly GCA_029531755.1). Taxonomy (NCBI): domain Eukaryota; kingdom Metazoa; phylum Echinodermata; class Holothuroidea; order Aspidochirotida; family Holothuriidae; genus Holothuria; species Holothuria leucospilota. The sequence continues at coordinate 45,468,059 of CM055962.1, forward strand.
AAAACAAAAACTATGTATCTGTAAATTCATTCTGATCAGAGCAGGAAACAGGACAAGGTCACAACGAAGAGATGCAAAAAGTTGGCATAAGTTGAACTTGTGCAGCCCATCTTGATTACTTGGTATTCTTGAAAGTAACACTGTGTATTAAATGCAGTGCCTAAATCTAAGCTCAAAGTTGTGTTAATTATATACCTGCAATTATAACACTTGCTAAAGCATGAAATACCACAGCAGAGCATAAGCCCAGCAATTGATCATGCATACAGGCATCATGGGCCACTGGTGCCTTATTTGAACCATAACAAGTCAATGCAAGTGAAGGCAATTGATCATACATACAGGCATCATGGGCCACTAGTGGCTCATTCGAAGAACAAGAGCATCAATGATGCTGCAGCTCAACAACAAATTCCCTCACACAGAGTTACTGTTATGTAGTTTCATTAGGGATCCAAACCATGGAGTCATGCACAGTCATGATCTAGCACCTTCAGTGCTCTAGATGCAAATTTTCATGACAGTGGCATATCAGAGTTGCCCAGCTTGCAACAACTTTTTTTAATGTTTGTGGGCCAAAAATGAAGTGTTAATTTTATACCCCAATTTTTCAGGCCCATCAGAAAATGATTCCTATGGCAATATATATCACACAAAACCAAAACTCTTATGGAAAAGCATTGGCATATGGACTTCACCATCTGACCCTTTGTGCCCCCAAATGGCATTTAACATCCAGACAAAGTACACCTACCATGACCCATCATCCACCGAACACTGGCCAATTTTGCTAAGATTCCCACACAACACCTAGTATTTAAAGGCTTTGGCTTGATTCCACTGTTTGTCCTCTTTGACCCCAAATGACCTTTGACCTTCAAAAGTACATCTTTGATGACCCATCACCTACTGAATACTCTTGCCAACTGTGATAAGACTCAGACACAACTCCTAGAAGTTGAAGGCTATTGCATGATTCCATTGTTCAACCATTTATGACCCCAAATGACCTTTGGCCTTCATAAGTGCAACTATAATGACCCATCATCTACTGACCACTGTGGCCAACTTTGATAAGATTTGGATAAAACCCCCAAGAGGTGAAGGCTTTTGAGCGATTTCACTATTTGATTTCTCTATGACCCCACATGACCTTTGATGTACTTCCAAAAGTACAACTTTGTACCCATCAGTTACTGAACACCCTGGCCAACTTTGATAAGATTTGGATACAACCTAGGCATTAAAGGATTTTGAGTTATTTCACTGTTTGACCTCTCTATGACCCCCCACATGACAGTTGACCTACTTCAAAGTATAATTTTGATGACCTATCATCTACTGAACACTCTGGCCAAATCTGATAAACTTCACACATAACCCCTTGAAGTTGAAGGCTTTTGCATGATTACACTGTTTGATCTCCTTTTGTGTGACCTCTCTTTGACCCCAAATGACCTTTGACCTACTTCAAAAGTACAAGTTTGATGACCTATCATTTACTGAACACTTGTGTCAAGTTTGAAAAGATTTAGACATAACCACTAGGAGTTGAAGGCTTTTGTGTGATTTCACCCTTTGACCTCTCACGACCCCAGTTGACCTTTAACCTACTTTCTGTTACCATATTCATCAAACCCGTGATATATGTTATAACCTTACCAACTTTGGCAAGGAATGGTCAAAGAACCTGCAGACAGTAGCCTTTCAACCAATGTTGATGGACAGACAGATGCATTGCCATGACCATAGCTCAACTTGTTGAGTGAGCTAATAACAATCAATGCAATTTACAGCAATTGATTGTACGTACAGGTATCTTGGATGACTAATGCTGCATTTGAGCATTAGCAGTCAATGAATGCATGGACTTCAAGATGTGACACATTTAACTCTACCACAAATATGACTGGCTCTCTGCAATTATTTGGTCACATTGCATATCTTTACAAGCAGTGTGGGTTGGCTCATGAATGCCACTAAGAAGGAGTATACACCTTTGGTGGATACGGCTAATGAACAACTTAAATTTGTAAATCCAGCCCTAGAGCTGTTAATAAGGCTTCCTGACCTTCAAATCTTTGTTTTTCAGATTTCCCAGCCAAAAAGCTTCATGACAATTATTCAGGGTTAACATCACTTTCACTCTGTAAACAAATCTCTCCAATATTTTCTTCAAGGCAGGCACAAAGTTTGACACAGCCATGTCTTGAGTAACCTTTCATGAAAAGAAAAAAAGAAACAAGTTAGAAAAGAGGGAAGAAAGCTTATAAATTCTAGCTAGGTGTAGTAAATCTTCTGGTTGTCAGAACTGTCTGAGTGTCTTCCAGGCTATCAGCATTGTATGTGGTTCACAATGTCAATGGGTAAATAAATACTACATTGCTTGCTTCACTGTGGACACATTTATTTGAGGATCAAAACTGCAATGTATGGCTGTTACTGCACAAATTACAAACTTCCAACTTAGCCTTCAAAATGTAGGTGCAATTAAAACATGTCCAGACTCTGAAGGGCTCCTCATGCTACTTCAACTAAACACAGCCCTCACCTTTGAATGGTTGCACATGTATTGTAATGACCTGGTACTCTGTTGAAGGCTTTTCAGCAAACTTTGTACATCCTCTCGCTGTGTCTTAAACTTCAAGTCCAGTAAAGGCATTCCATTACGAAGGAAAATGTCAAGGAACACTCCACCACACTGAAAGAAAAAGATGTGTTTGCCTTGAATGAAGTAATTTAAGACATTAAAACTACAATGCAGTTTCAAAGTTAGTACTAACCAGAAAACCAAAAGGCTTGGTGATTCCTTGCCACTTGGATAAAAAGTTTAGTATAATAGTATTAAGTTGACAGAACATTCTTAAGTTACCATGCTTAAATTTAGATATAAGTTAAAAAATTCATTGGCGTACATAAATCACACAGTTTGACACCAGTGGACAAGGTCATATGGCATACATAAGCTTGTTGCTTTTAATTTTGGGTGCTACATGCCAGATTTAAGACCCAAACATGTTTCATACATCACAAATCATGTTAACATGGTTTAAACAGTATGGCTCCTGGTGACCTCAAATGACCTAAAGTTGACTTCCACCACAAAAAATAGAAATCTTGCAATCATTACAGGTCACCCACAGGCCACATATGAGGTTCATAACAAATTTCTCTTTACTGAAATATCAAGTTTACACATTTTATCCAGTTTGACTCCAGTTTGTCTCCCATGGACATCAAATGACCTTTGACCTCCACCAGGTATTATGGAAATCATATACTCAATACTGAGCCCTCACTCACATGGCAAGCATTAGATTCATACATATTTTTCTACTTGAGGTGTCATGTTAACTGGGATTTCAAAATCTGACATCTGGTGACCTCACATGATCTCTGACCTCAACCAAAATGCATATGGACCATCCACTCAATACAGGGCACCTACATGCTTTATATCAGATTCTAACACATTTCCCTTTTTGACATGTCACGCTTACAAAATTTCTGCAGTTTGACCTCTGGTGACATCGAAAGATCTTTGATCTTCACCAAATGTTACAAGGTTGTTCTTTTTTCTGTAGGACACCCCCATGTCAAGAATGAGATTCATCGATGTTTCACTTCTTGAGATATGGTGTTTACAAGGTTTTCACATTTTGACCTATGGTGACCCCAAATGACCTTTGACCTTAACCAAACTCAATATGGTTCTTTTATTTTATATGAGACACCAACATGCCAAGTATGAGATTCATTGCTGTTTCCTTCCTTAAGATGTGTTCAAACAGTTTTCACATTTTGACCTGTGGTGACCCCAAATGACCTTTGATCTCCACTAAACATAACAGGGACCATCTACTTCATAATGACTATTAACATGCCAAGTATGAAATCCCTCACAGTTACCTACCTCTAGATACTGTGTGTACAAACAGAATTCAAGATTTATTGTCTGACCTCCAGTGACTCCAAATGACCTTCAACCTCTACCACACTTAACAGAGTATATTTAATTTATATGGGACAACAACATGCTAAGTATGAGATTCATAAATGACTCACTTCTTGAGATATCATGTTTACAAGGTTTTCAGTTTGACCTCTAGGGACCACAGATGACCTTTGACCTCCACCAAAAACAATAGGGATCATCTACCTCACATGGCCCATTTAAAGTTTGACCTCTAGGGACCACAGATGACCTTTGACCTCCACCAAAAACAATAGGGATCATCTACCTCACATGGCCCATTTAAATGACAAGTATGAGATTCACTGATGTTTCCTTTCTTGAGATATTGTGTTTGCAAGGTTTTCAGTTTGACCTCTGGTGACCCTCAATGACCTTTGACCTCCAATAAAATTAATAGGGATCACCTATTGTACTAGGAGTATTCACATACCAAGTATGAGATTTTCTCAAGGTTACCAGCCTTGAAATACTGTGTTTATGAGCAAATTTCAAGATTTACTCAGTTTGACCTTTGATGACCCCAAATGACATTTAACCTCCACCAAGAATAATAGGGATCATCTGCTTAATATGGGCAATCCAAGTGCCAAGTATGAAATCCCTCACAATTAACCCTTCTTGAGATATTGTGTTTTCAAGGTTTTTACCTTCTGAACTGTCATGACCCCAAATGACCTTTGACCTCCACAAAAACAACAGAGGTCATCTAGTTAATATGGGGCATCCACTTGCCAAGGATGAGATCCCTCAGAGTTATCATTCTTGAGATTCTGTGTCTACAAGCAGTGTCTTATACACACACACACACACACACACACACATGCACGCACACACACACACGACATCACCATCGCATAGATTCCTTCTGCCTTTGGCAAGGAATCAGAAAATTGAATATAGAGACAAACTTAGATTACACTATTGATAAATGTAGGACAAATGTTAGAATGTGTAACACGATTTAATAGACAAAATAACAATAAAACCCACCCAACCTAATGTAACCACATCGAATAAAGTATATCTTCAGACAACTGATCCTGGAGATGTGTCTGGTGGTAAGCAGCTAAATTGTGCCTAGATGTCAAGTAAACTCAGAGGACCCCAGTTAATGCTTGGGTGGTGACAGGTAAGCCAAAAGCATCTTGCCCTGACAAACAGTATGGAGCCTCATCATAAGAAGACCCAAATTTACTGCTACAAGGTGCAATGAAAATTACAAAAGTTATGAAAGGGGAAAGTTCAAATGATTCTGCAAATATTTTGGTGACCCTGGGATATCCAAGGGCCCAAATTTGGGTAATCATTCATATTCATAGCTGGAATATCTCTGAACAAAATGTTTGAACAATTTCTTACCTTGATTGCAGTGGTCAAGTTTGGTCTTGCATCAAATACTTTAATGAGACTTATTAGCATAAACATTACACGGGCTGACATGTTCCACTCAACCAACTTCTGAGACTGTACTTCTGTGGAGTCCCCAGCTTTAAAGGGGGCAATGCCCTTCTCATGGAATACAAGTCTTTCAAACATTACCCTGTAGTAACTACTGAAGGAGGATTGCATTAGCGTAGGAAATGTTGTGGAGGAACCCTTAGTACCAGCATTCATGAGTTCTGTCACCCCAGTGGAGCAGATGGTTTCAATAGCTTGCAGAACACCATCACCAGAATGGTTCAAGTGTAACCTTGACAGCAACAATAAAACGAAAGAACAAAAATCATGTTATAGCCAGGACTAAGGCCTTGAATGAATGTTGGAGCCTTATGAATCCAACTTTATGTTACATAGAGTGGCTTTCAATTTATCATTTTAACTTACATTGGGAATATTGTCAAAGAAAATTAGAATTCTTTTCTACGAAGACAGATTATTTGAGGTGGGAATACTGTAGCTTCTTGCTCTGAGATGATAAACACATTACAAGCAGAGGATTGAACCCCAAAGCTTCTTGACTGCTTCAAATGCCATTGCCTTTATTCAATCGGGCATAACACTAGTTTGATCCCATCTTATGTTTCACCTCTAAAGCCACTCTCTCTGTCCTGTTAGAGAATATATTCTTTTTCTGACCCCAGATTTATGATACTTAGTCCATAAGAACATAAAAATGGGTAGCTTTGGTTTCCAAACTATCTATATTGACCAAAAGTTGTGATATTGTGACTACTTTAATGTTACAAGAATCTTTGCAAAACTGTTTGAAATACCAGTACTATTTCTGTCAAACAGGTTACTGAGCTTGAGTTAACCTTTATGATCATACCTCTTAAATGTAGTCTAAAGGGGTGTAGGGAAGGGGGTTGTGAACAAAGCATCTCACAGTTATTTTGTGCCATCACGCATTCACTATAAGTATAAATCAGAAATGATATTCACAAGAGAGAAGTAACATAAAACTAACAGTAATCTCTTTAAAGTGATGTAGCATAAATGATGATAATGATTATTTACCTCAATACAATCTGTAAGTATTCATTATGCTTGGCTCCTTTACATTTCTCTCCACTCTCATCAAACCAGTCTCTTTTCAGGAAAGTCTCTGACAAAGAACCTTCAAATAATAGCAACAAATTGATAAACTGGTTCTCACTCTTTTGACCAATATCACTGAAACTAAATAATGGCTTTATATCAGATTCTATAATTTCGTATTTTAAATCTTAATTAGATAGCAGAGATGCAACATATCTGGTGCTTATCAAAACAGAGCAGTGTACACAAACATTGCTGGTTGACAGCATACTTGATAAACACCAATGTCACACCAATGACACCAATGTCACAAAGATGAAGTAGATTCTAATTTGTCTACTTTTCTGTGTGCAATCATGCCAGAATTTACAAGTGAAATCCTTCCATGAATGCATATATCCTATGGCATGCTCAGTGCTGCCCAGTGTCCGCAGTAACGTAATGGTGAAAGGTCACAGAAAATAATATAAGACAAGGACATGATACTTTTCTACAACTGTTCAATCAGGGTTCCTGTACCTTGCAGATTTGGAAATTTTGTGATTTTGTCTAGCTTTTCCAGATAACTGGAACACTGTCAATGGATATTTTTAAAGTCTAGAAACTTTTCCTTTAGTATACTTCACTCACAAAAGTACACATCAGGACATGAATGTTTGTAAGAGATGTTCGTTTAAGAATGGCGGTCATTATACCTATCAACAGCTACTCATAATTACAGTGAGGTCATATCAGTCATTATTCTACAGGTATGATGTCCTTCTATGACACTATAGGTATTTTTACAGGAATAAAATATCTGCATTTGCATAACATCCATCAGTTTCTTCTCTAAAAAATATCAAAGTACCGTACTAAGCCCAGCCCTGTTTCATAAAGCATTGGGATCCATCTCAAGTTTGATTTGTCATGCAATAGGCATAATATACACTGTAAAACAGCTCCAGGGAGCGATTTCACTAACGTTTAGCGATCATCGCTAACGCCGATATCCATCGCTAAACCATAAATCCATCGAAATTTAGCGATTGATTTTTGCAGTCAATTTCACCAAACTTTAGCGATCAGTTGCTCATCACTAAATTGTGTCGTTAGTGATGGGTTTTAGCAATGACTGTTTTTTAATAGGCACAAAAGTTAAATCTATCACTAAAAATTGTCACATGCAATGACTGATCATTATATTTATGCGCCATTTAGTCTATTTTCTATTATGCTTGACAGTGGCGTGCGCACGAATTGCGAGGTGGGGGCTGGACAGTGAATTTCCCCAACTGACATGAGCGAGGGACTAAGGGGAGGGTCCCCTGCCTCTTCGGAAAATTTTTGCTTTCCGAAGGGGGCATGATGTATAATATATTAACATATTTGACACACTTTGAAGCATATTTAAACACGAATGATGGCCAATAGGAGGCGCGCTCCTGCCCCCACCTGGACCCGCCACTGGACCAGGGCAATTTCCCTGGTATCCGTGGAGTATCAATCAGTCAGACTGCTTCCGAGTGATTTTCCCTGACTTTCTGATTTCCCCTGACTACCTAGGAGGTGGGGAGTCATGCGCCCCTTCCCTATTGTGCACGCTGCTGATGCTTGATACATACTCTCAAGAACAAATCGTGCTTTATTCCTGTCTACAGTGGCGGCACCAAGGGGGCAGGGGGTATTTTCCCCCATCAGAAGCTTTTCCCAACAGTTTCCCCCTCACTCAGCTCCTGAAGTAAAGTGGTCTGATGGGCGGAATAGCCTAATACATTAAAGGGCGGAATAGCCTAATACATTAAAATTATTTGGAATCTTTGCATTGGATGATGTATTATGAACCAAACTATGTCCTTCCTGAGACTTTAATTTTTCACCCAGAGATATGCTAAAACCTCAGAGATATGCTAAAACCTCAGAGCTTCCAGGGGCTTCGCCCCCTGTAACCCCACCAGGGCTTTGCCCCTGGATCCCACCAGGGGCCCTAGGGTGGGCCCTTAGACCCCACCCACTAAATCTCGCGCTTTGCGCTCGATTTCGCACTTCGTGCGAAATTTTTTTTTGCCCCAACATTTTCTGTTGCCCTCGACTTGCCCCCCCCCACCCAACTGTTAAAATCTTGCGGATGCTGCCACTGCCTGTCCAATTGAATTTGCGACTGTACCACCATGGCTGTTCACTTATTGTATCTTCAAACACCAATGAAATGACGTTGTCCGGTCGAGTCTCAAGCTTTCCCTGATTTTATGCACATTTTTTCTAGACTATTTGACTCTCTCATGCCTTTTCAGCTTTTCCGTTCAGTCTGCACTTGCCATAGTTCCTGTAGCGTCGTCTGCTTCCCGATATCGTGCGCAATTTGTGACATTGTTCGCTGCTCAAGGTCAAAGGTTGCAGTTATTTTAGCGATCATCCTCGTTTGCCGAGGAAGCTTTATGTTTTTACATCGCTAGTAGCGATGGGTTTAGTGAAACCAAAAATCCATCTCTATTGCTACTAGCGATGATTTATAGTTAGCGAGGGACTTAGCGATAATCGCTAAAATTTATGTTAGTGAAATTGACCCCAGGTTTACTTCAATTATAACTGCTGTTGATTCATTGCATATTATTACTGTGTTAATACCTAACCTAACAGAAATCTCATACTGTTTATTAGATACATCTAACTATGCCATACCTTGCACTGTAACTTTATGTTCACTGGAAAATGTGAAGAGATAAACTCTTCATGGAACGCATGGCATTATTGGTGTGGTACTTCCCTGCAGGGTCTGGTAAGCTTACCTATGGTTTTATGAGGCTGTTGAGTTTCTGTCAATCCTGTGAGAGCACCAAGAAGCTTCAAGAGTGTGACAGCACAGGCTAGGTTAGGAACAGACTCAGAAAACTTCTCAAAATAACAGAAACACTGTCTGTAATAAGAAAACATGATTATGTAATACAACACTTTACCCTAACCACCTGATTTAACCTGTCTTCTTTACTTTGCCCATCAAATATCCAGTGCATTCCAACATACACATTTCAAGCTTTCAGTACATTTTGTGGGCAACTCTAGATTCTGAACACTCTAATACTAATTGTTCCCAATAAACTGTCAATTTGGAAGAGGCAAAGTTTTCCGACAGAAACATAATGGTAAGATTGAGTCATTCAACAATGAGCTTTTTTTACTTTTCCAAATATTAACGCTTTGCTGAGATGGGGGCAAATAATAGGTAGGACCTCCAGCCCTGTGCAAGCTGATACTTTTCTGTGATCTACTGAAAGCAAGTTAGATATAAAGTACCTAATACTGAAGCACCCCAAGAAAAGAGCCTGATGAAACGTTGCAGTTAAACAATACAAAAACTAAAATTATTACTTCACTAAATCACTTAGAGTTGGATTCTTTCTGTTATCCTTCTTTGTTCCAAATACACCAAGGGCTTCTTCCAACAGAGGCAAAGAACCCCGAGATTTAAATCCATCCCTGCAAAGAACAAAAATATGTTGTAAATTATAACAAATTTGAGAGGGCATGCAAATTTGTTTACATTAGCTTCAGTGCAAACTGCAACCAAAATAACATTGTGCTGTCTCACTATAAGCAATACCAAAGGAATCTTTAAGCACAAACTCAAGATGAAAAAATTTGACTTTCTAAAGAGGAATTCCTTAACATAAATGATAGTTGCTTGAAATAAATACATCAAATAATCACACAAGGTAGGAAGTATAAAACAGATGTGATTTCTTTATACATTGAGATCATTTGATACCACAGCTGTGGTCACTTGACACTTTCACATGACATTCCTCATCTCTTCCACACTCTGTGGATTCCTATGCTTTATACTGCAACATGGATATAACACAGCTGTGACAGAACCTGTATTCCATACTTATCAGAATCTTCTAACAAATTTGGACCTTGAAGAATTTAAAAGTATTTATGAAATGTACCTCTATAAACTGAGATCAAGAGACCTGTAAAGAGATGTACTGCAAGAAAGACACAGTATTTACCAAGAAAAGAAAACCAGCAGGATGTCTAGGATAAGTTGAAAGCTTGACTTCATTTTCTGAGCTTCAGGTGAGTTGGTTCCTGGCCCATCCAGCATACCATCATTTTGAGACACCAGTGTCTGATAATAAAAAGACCACAAAATTTGGGCAAAGTGTACCAGATAAGTGGCCATCTTTTATTTGATATTATATAACACCTTATAAATTCCTTTACATCTGATTGGAGCATTGGTGGTCACATGCCACAGGTTATTTGGCACCATCACACGGTCCTGTGTTATCCATTGTGGGTTAGTCTAGAACAGCACATGGTGTTTGGCCCTATCTGCTCCTCTAACCAAATTTTGACTAAAATCTGGCCTATTTAGGAAGTTAGGTGTAATATAAAACAAATAATGAATGATTTCCATCCATTGAAAAATGAACATTCTATTTAACTTGGCTTTGCCTCATTGAGTTAAACATTCAGTCTTTCAACTCATGAAATTATTGATGCTACCACGCTCATAAACATTCACTACTTGTATACTATCTGATGACACTTAAAATTCGACAAAACATGAAAAATTGATTTCTCTTGCTCTCAGTAAGGTTATCACTGGTGACACATCTCTTGGTAAGTGCATTGAATATGTTACATTGTGTGAGTAATCAGCTCAGTATCATCATACTGAGGTTATTTACACACATAATTTAGTACACTCAATGCATAAACTAAACAGGCCAAACAGAGAGATGTATTGACTGCGTTATGCAACCGCATAAATATACAAACATATGATAAAAAGTTATAAACAGCAGTGGGAGAGGTCTGAAAAACCAAGTCTGTTTAGGAAGACCTACAAGTAGAATACAAGGTACAGAAAATTTGAACCAAGCTTGAACAACCTGAATGTATACAAGAGGTTAACACAATTATGTTAACCAAACTTACTTGTATGAAGCTATTAGTTGCTTCTAAATGCTGGCAAATAGCTGGTAAAAACTTTAACACTTTCTTTATAACTTGCTGTGCAGTCATCTGATCCAAATGTGAGAATCCAACATTAGATTTTCCCTTCACCTAGGCAAAAAGATATAACATCACATCATCTTATATCCATCAAGACAGCACTATATTAGCAACACCAAAATTACAACATGTACTGGTGGGAGTGATAGCTGATTACAGGAAAGATTGGGGGCTGAGTCTGGGAATAATTTAAAAAACCAAATGAACTTGAACTTACTGACCTTGTACAGTATAACAGGGTGATGTACAACACTTACATTGCACTAGCCAAATTACAAAAGAGAGTATGTAGGAAAAAATTTGGACAAAGATAACCTGTCCTGGAGACAATTCATCCAGGAATCTGTGACAATATTGTACCTACTGACATACATGACAATAAATGTGGCAGACCTGCAGAGAGTGCGGTAACTGAGGGAAAGCAACTTGACCAAACACATGACAATCACAAGATCACATGACCTATGTTTTCATCATGATCTCAAATTTACAAATTCTAAATCTTAAGCTTGAAAGCTGAGCATTGATTAGTCATGTAAGTATGTACTACTAATGGTACTCTTGACAATACAGGCCTGATTTTTAAGGAAATTTTCAGGTTGCCCATCGGACAACCTGAAGCTAAATTTAGGTTGTCCAAAACAGTTTTTGGTTGCCCGAATGAAAGTGACAAACAAGAGGTGATAACTTCTGTTTCCTTTCTCTGCCATAGAAAACAAACATTTACTTTAAATTCTGCATTTTTTAATTTTTATTTGCATATTACAATAATGAATGGTAGTCAATACCACTGTCTCAATACCACTTCTTAAGGGGGTTTTTATGGCAAACTTTCCTGCTGATGTAGGGAACCATCCAATTAAAAATAAAATCTACTCATCCATCAGAGAAGTTCAAAGAGAGAAAGTGGTTGTCCGATGCAAGTTTTGCCCGTCACGGACAATCTGACGAGTGCTAAATTTCAGCCCTGCAATATACTCGTATTAACAGTATCTTAGATAAGTCTGTCTGGCAATCATCAATTTACAAAACAGCAACTTGTCCTTGGATGAAAGTATCCTCACATTGAAACACATAACATGTAACTAGTGTTATAAAGACATCCTAACTACCTGAAGAAAAGTTGCCTTCTTTGCTGGAGACAAAGAATGCTTCAGTTTTTCTAACAGGTCTCCAAGTAGAAACTCAAGCTGAGTTGGTTGAAGTTGTAGAAGCTGAACTTCCTGTTGGAAATGATTAGATGGACGTTGGTGAGTATAACAACTAATAATTCAGTGCAGACATAAAATATCTACTGAAATAGTATAACACTAAAATTTATTTTCTGGAGGTTTATACACAGTTTTGCTATGGAAGAAGAAATTTTGTATTTATTTCCCCTAATAACATACAGCAAGACTGAATTAAGGGTTCAATGGTCCCTTCCTTTTACAAATTCAAAGTGGAGAAAACCACTAGCATTGATGGTCACTTGCCACTAGCACCGATGGCCACTTGCCACTAGCATTGATGGCTTGTGATGCAAAGGACACAAGCTCATCTACCCTAAAATACCACTACATGCTGAAATATCCATACATAATAACACATCTGTACATATCATTACACGTGAATCATGCTACAAATGTGCTTATAAAAGGCCAACTGATGAGAGCATTAATGACTCAACCAGTACACATGCTACTCATAATCCATTTACATCAATCATGTCACAAAAAAGGTTGATTCTTTCTTGGTCCCCTTACTCAAATTCTAGATATGACTCAAAATCACACCACTAAAGTGCAAAATCTTACCACAAAGTAAAAAGATGATTCATTCTTTCATCAACAAGACAAATATCTGCACAAAATCAATCAATCAATCAAAGTCAGTAAATTCATCCAAACAAAAGTTTGTCATTCTACAGAAACACTGTGTTACACTGTAACAAACCTTTGTATGATGTTCAGAGTCTAATATACTCTTTGAAAATAGTCCACTTGATAAAATGATGAAAACATCTAGATCCAGTTCTCTAAAGAATGCCTGGTATTTTTTGATATTAACGGATCCAGTATCAGTATCTCCATCAACATTATCATCTTCATCTTGTTGTCTCTGACTTGGTGTGGAGGATGGAAGATTATCTTCATCTGGACTGTTCTCTTTCTCTTTTTTACTAAAATAAAAATAGATTTCAACAACTTAGATGTAAATTGTTACTTTAGAGACAACCAATAAGAAAGTTGCTGATTGGTTGGAGGAGGATGGGGGTATGGTTAAATCTGCCAGAAGAGAATGCAATAAACTGCCAGTTTAGTAACTAGTACATAACAACAGGCATTAGGCAGTAGACAACGTAACACACTTACACAGTTTGCATACTATATCAAGAACAAAGTAGCATTCAAAGACATAAAAATAGAAAACATGAAGATGAAAGGAAGACAACATACTTGTTACAGAAGCATGGATCAATTCTATTATTATACACATATAAATAAACAAGGCCTGGGAAGTGCCGTTTCTCCAACCTGGGAGGCATTCTTGGCAAAAAAATTTGCTCTGCTTAGTTAACAGACCATGGTGATAGATTTCAACAGAATGGCAACTGCTTATGTAGATCTTACTTTAAAAAATGTTGGGCACCCTGATCAACAAGCAAGTCTTGCACTTCACTATAGCATATATTAAACCACATTTACACCTTCCTATACCCCTTAAATGTTACCCCTTACATACCCAGGGTTTCCCCTGGCATTCTTTTCATGAGGCGGTCACCTCACAGTTGACCAACACCTCACAGCAATTTGCTATACTTACCACCTGTATGGTACTAGCTATGGAAGTATTGATAGTTCTCACTCACTGATAGTGCCAAAGCTGCCATCATGTTACCCCCATGGACTCATACCACCTCACACTCTCTAAAACCCACAGGACACTCTGCATACCAACCACTACAGATGCTAATTACCTCTTCCTCTTCTTCCCTAATTTACTTTTGCCTGATGTTGATGGACCAGACTCAGAAATCTTGAGCTCTGGAGGTGTGTTTAAATCAAATGTTGCCATAGGAGGCTGGTATCCTGGGGTTGCTAAGGGGAGAAAAACAATACCACTACACTATGAAACAGAAGTATTAAGGTATGTATCACATACGGACAGCCTTTGAATTATGTAGTACATTGCTATATTAAATTAAAATTTGAACATGGAGCTGAAAGTCTGTTTCAGTCTCCCAACTACTCAACCTTTACAAGCAATTATTTTACGTGAAAGCATTATCCCAGTAATATGCCATCACCTCTACCAGAAAGTTTGATCAATCATCAGATCATTTTTGACATAGAACAGAAACCTTTGGTAATATTGTAGGTGCCACTTAGTTGTGATATCACCTCAGTGCTACAATTGGTTACTTGTTCCTAATGATCATATGACCTTAGAAGGAATCAACTCAGGAACTGAAATAGCTGTATACAAATTGTTCATTTGTTACATAGGTGGTGTATACATGATTGTGCAACTGCAATGTCAAACCTCTGTGAAAATTAGTGAGAATTTGCTTAACATTTATCAACAATGAAAGGCACCAAGTCCTGAGAATGTCACACAAAATTGTTTTTATGTAAAAAGTTTACAATCACACAGCACTAATGAGTTAGAAAAGTAATTATACATCCAAGTAACAACATATCATGTGATATGTTCAAACATACTCTTCAATACTATTGTAATTTTTTAATTAAATTTAGTACATATTCAGCACTGATATCTTTGACTATACTTACCAGCCAAACATTTTTCTAGCATTGGCTGTAGTTCTGTAATGTGTTGTATGCGACCAATTACCTTGGCCTTTAATTCAGGATCTGAAAATGCTGCGAAGGCATTGATTACCTACAGGTCCAACCAAAAAAAAGTATCCAACAAAAAAAATACTGCGTGAAAACTTTTGAATTCTCATGTTTGCTTATCAGTTTAAATTAAACCACAACCAATACATTAGTAACAGAAAATTCTGCAGGAAGTCATTACCTTTATATAAAGTAAGTATAGAACCAGAAGAGATAGAAAAATGCTTTACTCAACAGAAGTTTATAAAAACATGACTTCATGGATTTGATTCACTTATGACTTGGTTGCATTTACATTTGTTCCAACAAACGCATGACATTAAACGTCAGGGTGTAAGGTTTTAATATAGAAAAAATATTCATTTAACTGATCATAATCATATTGTCAGGCCACATTTAATGAAATATTATTCTCCTTAACACTAATATTACAACAAAATTACTACCTCAATCACACATATGTTTACATACCTTCCAAACTGTCTCTTGTCAAATCTACATCTGTGAAAGCTAACCTTGAGGCATATGTACCACAGGTGTAGGCTACACTGTACTAAGGACTGTACAGTCTCAGTACTTGTAAACATGCCTCAAACAGCCACCTTAAATTTATTTTAGCTAACAAGACTAGAGGCTTACCTGGCTGTTTCTACATCATTTCCATAAATGTAAGTACAAGAAAAGCAAAACTTCATGTCTTGTTTCTAATACACAGTATAAGCATTTTGATAATTAAGTTGAAAGAATTGCCTTTACAGCCTTCAACTGTACCTCCCAAGTCACTTCACAATCTACCCCAACTCTTTATCACATAAAATGGATTTCAACCAACCCTTATATAACCAATATATCCAGGTCAGAAGTTATGTAAGTATCAGTGTATTCCTCACCTCTCTAAACCAGTTAAGAGCAACAAAGAGGCAGCTACAAGCCAACTCCTTCTCTGATCTTGACAAAGATTCCAGCTTCTCTAAGATTTCATGTTTGAAGCTGTACAGAGGACAGCCCAGTAAAGCATCAATACCTTCTAAATCACCATTCCTTTGTGTACGCTCACAAATTTGAAGCAGTCGAAACTGAGGTGTCAAGCACAGATGGGACACAGACCTGTTTCTGTGGCAAGAATTTGAAAGAACAGAACACTTCCATGGGAGTCTTCATATTATAGTTCACACAAATTATTACTATATGCCAAAATCTAACCCCACCCCCATCCCAACCGACCCACTTCCTGAATATATTCCATCTTTCTCATTAATGAAAGTTTAACTTCGTATTGCTTTAGTATAATAAATTTGTACCTAGCATTTTTTTTCAAATTTTCTAAAATTCTGTAACAAATCTTCTCCTTAAAACAACACACCACCAAACAGTCAATCAATAGATGCAGATGAAGTTGACACATGACCAAACAAAACAAATTTATGCCAAAATGGCAAAAACATTTTCCCACTTTCGCCATTCAAATTCTCCAAAGTTTCAAAAAATTTTCTTTGTTCTCAAAATCCCTGAGTTTTCCAGGTTGGATATTCATTTTCCTCTTGGTGGCTGGAAACCTGTGTTTGTCACAATGCTGCTGCCTACTGCTTGATGTTATTTGAAGTAAAGACAAAGGCATGTTAAATTATAATCTAAAAGCAAAGCTATGATTTCTTTGATGGTTTCAGCAAGAGTGCTTCATTTTTTTAGATCCATGTCTGAAATATTAAAACAGTCAAATTCATCCAAAAGTTTCTACATTTGCAGTAAAAGTACTTTCATTTACCTTAGCTTAATAAAAATGATCAGGAAAAAGTTTTCAACTTAGACAAAAACAGCTCCAGGTGGTTGTATTTGAGGGAAAAAGTAGAAACTTCAATGTACTTTGGAAAGCTTCCTGTAATCTGACCAATTTTACTTGCATAATGTGACATTGATTTATTTCAAAACTTAACATCTTTTGATATATGCCAAAATTTGGACACTTTTATAGTTTTCCATAAACCACTCAAAATTCCCATAATTCATTAAAATACCTGATCACAACAATCTGAGGCCAAGATGGAGATTTATGTCATGAAACAATCTAAACATACCTGGAATCCACACTCATTGTGCTTGTATCCAGCCTTGCAGTTTCTGCTTTGCTGACAAGGGGGAGTAAGTTTACTGATATGTCCCCTTGAGATTCCTCAGCTTCTAAACCATACATTTCAATCATTGGTAAACCATATTCTCTGGAAAATTGCAAAAATAATATGTCACATCAAGCAGTGGTTCTGATGGGTGCAAACTGTATTCAAAGCCTTGGCCAATTCAGGGATGCTAAGTTGCCAGAATGGACAAGAGCACCACCTCTCAAAATCTCATGACAAAATAAAACCAACAAGAAAAAGCACCTTGTCTGTACTCTAAAAAAGGGCATGTTTGTTACAACTAACAACTGCTAAGTGATCAATTTGATCCAAACATATGGAATTGCTCATCCTAAATCTGAGAACTTGACATACCTGGTTCTCACGTCTAATGTAATAGAAAGCACACCTGAACACATATTACACAATGTAATCAATGGTGTTACAAGAATGCTTGAGTTGTTCAAATATGCAATATTACATTTCACTTTTAATAAAGAGATCACATAAGAAAGAAGAAAGAATACATGAGATCATCCCAACTATGTAACTTGTTACAAAGAAAACATATTTTAGAGACAAAGTAAGACAGTACAATGAAGATTAGTTTTGACTGTCATCTATACAACTGAATCCAGCATCTCTAATTCTAATGGTTTAAGGGTTCTTTTGTATCTTAACTGCAACATTAATTTAACATTTCTTTGAACAGAAGGGGATACATAATTTTCATGCAAACTCAAAAGAAACATACTGAACACAGACAGTTTCTGTTGCCAATTGCAAGAACTTGTGTTCTTGTTTGGTGTCTGGACTTTTTACAGTTTGCATTTACTAACAGTTGTGTCAAGACCCTGACCCCTTCCTCCTGGACTGGTTGTTGCCCCCATTAAAATACAAGAACAGAGGCCAAAGATCACAACCTCCAACCCCCAGAAAATTTTCATTACAATGCTATACTAAAAAATATCCAAAATAACCAGAATTAACAGTTCTTTGGAGACCGACAAGATGTATGGACTAGCTCGACATGGAATTGTTCTGAAAGATTTTATGCACTATACTAACTTAAACCACGAATATTTAAAAAAGGTAAGCACATCTTGTAAACATAACTCTTATTACAATCATATCAATAAGCTTATGGCTGTAACATAACTGTTTCATGCCAAACCCATCAGTACCATTATTCCATGTCCACAGTATACTGTTAAATCTCCTAATTATTTTAAACCTTTTAGACAGAGTGTAATGACCAGTTGTCATGGCAATTAATAAACTAAAGCTATACTGTCCTCAACATGTGCAAGGTGCTATTCATAACTACCACCAGCAATGTGTGGTGCAATGGTAGTGCTCAAATTTGTAATGATCTCAATCTTTTCAAAACGAATGTTGCACACAATAGATCTTTTTTAATCAAAATTTAATCAGAATATTTAGTATTAGTATCCCATAGCAAATCATGTCAGTTGGTAATTGGTATTCCTCACATTAGTACTTGGTATCCCTCACAAAATTTTGTAACATGAGTGTAACAAGTACTGCCAATTGAAAATGACTTATTTACAGAGCCTTACAACAGGAAACTCACCCAGTCAATCTTTCTGCTTCAATATCAACCACATAATCTTCTTGGAAGTCATTCAAAACACTCTCCCCTATCCATTTCTGTTAAAATTTCAATGACACATAACATTGTTACCTTTTGACTCACAACACCAGGGTATGAGTGCTTATGAATGTCAGAAAAAGAAACTTCAGAGCAAAAAGCAGCTTGGACATGAAGCTCTGCAACCTTATTAAACAAAATATCTGGTCCAGTGAACTGTGGATATACAAAATTAAGCTAGGTACTGACAATACTTCAATTACAGCTTCTTTAAACAGAGCGCATGATTTCCCTTAAGTACAGTGCTGCATTAAAAGGAATGAAATACAGGGGAAGAACTCTTGCAAGTTGTAACCAAAATAATATGGGTTCTGCTTGAAAATGAGGAAAAGAAGACAATAAAATGTTTTGACAGCTTTTCAGTTTGAATATTGTATCAACTGGTATTCATTAAATTAGTCAAAAGTCAGCATTCACAAAACTGACTTGATTTGATGAGACTACAAAATGTAAGTTGAATCAATCCATTTATTTCCAGCATGAGTCAGATGTAAATATTTTACCAAATTAAACAAAATGACACTGTAGTATGACGTTATTTTTAAAAGCAAACAGCAATATCAATCTAACAATATCAATACTGGCTAATATTCAACACAAATGTAATTTGAAGAATTAGATTTTGTTTAAGTCAAAATGGGTCTAACACTTTTTTGATACAATGGCAACAATATCTGTGCACATAATTTAATACAGACCTTGATGTTGGTATCTAGATCTTGATGCTGGATGATATTAGCCATCTCATCACAAAACAGCCCTGTAATCTCTGGATAGCCACTAATGGAGGACCTCACCATATCTAACAGACTGGTGATTTGTTTGAAGGTTGCATCACTTACAGGCTTATCATCATTCCTGATAAAACAAAATGATGACAAACTGTGACATTTGTAGGCCTTCCACACATATTTCAGAATAATTATTAAAACTTAATGCCATTCTTTTCTTACATTCATTTTTATCTCATTTTATTTTGAATAATTTCAGTAAAAATCTTCAGCTGAATGACATGTAACACTTTTGGTAGTAGTTTGGACTATTTTCTGCTCAAGAAACTTTACCTAAATATTTCCACTTTTAAGTACCTTATTTGTTGTTCAATCACACTTCAGTATGAATCCATAAATCATTAAAATACTGCAATAAGTATGTAAATTATATAAATAAACAACATCAGTGCAAGCATGATACCTAAAAGTAGTCTTTTATAAAACCTTTCCAATCACAGCTATGACTGGATATTTTTAGCAGATAATATTTTGGGGTA
This sequence comes from Holothuria leucospilota, assembly GCA_029531755.1. Lineage (NCBI taxonomy): Eukaryota > Metazoa > Echinodermata > Holothuroidea > Aspidochirotida > Holothuriidae > Holothuria > Holothuria leucospilota. Next base: position 45,488,415 of record CM055962.1, read on the forward strand.
AAGTTTACCTTTTTGATGCCATTCTGGTGAATATTGCAAGAGCTGCTATCACCCCAATTCTTTTATACCTCAGTTCACCATTGGTCAATTGTTTTCTAACAATTATATGCAACTCATCCTGAAAGAATACAAAGATGAGTGTCATTGTAAAAACAGCTGTCTAAATATCAATAAAGGATGAAAATCAACAGTGCTGTATTAAGTTTTTTAAATGTAAGCATGACAGCAGAAAAATATTGCATGATACCAAAGTTTAAGATGCTTAACTACTTTCCTAGTATCTGCATCACAGTGAACAACCATCTTTACAACTGCAATTTAATACATGAAGTCAAACTACTGGAATTGAAAAGGAACCTTTCAGATCTTGCCATCTTTTGAAAATTCCACATACGATGTAAATTCCACTTCTTTAAAAATCAGTACTAACTGTAGAAGGTGTCCTAAATTTTACCACTTCACACTTGAGTATTCTTCATCTTTAATTCCTTGGAATTCATGCACAATGCGTACAGATGCACTTCTAGCATTTATTTTATGCATATCAACACAAACAATCCCACTCACATGCCTCAAATACAAGGCCTAGACTCAAAGACAAATATGAAAAGTCATGTTTGTTCCAGTAACATAATATAATTCAGTAAAATTTAACACACAGTCACCAGAGGAGAGTTTTTGCAATGCTCCCCTGCTGCATTACTTGGCAACATTTCTCACTCACTGCTCATTAAGCGCCAGTGCATACCCTTGTTGGTAAAGATTCAAAATTTGACAGCCAAGCAGACTATTCATAATAATTAGTGCATTAGGTAGAGCATTTAAATTGCAATAAATTTTCCTTCCATCACTGATTACAATTCCTGAGGGTAGGGGCAAGGGGACACAGGAAAGATGGAAAATGCAATGGGGGTTGGGGATGAATGGGGGTTGGGGATGAATGGGGACTGTGGTACGGTGGATACTTGGTGCTGGGGACAACCATCTAAAAAGTTACTGAACCACTACCATAGAAGATCCGTCCATTCCTCCCTGATCATTTACCTGATTAGCTGTGCCCACTCCTTCAGCTGCAGAGGTCAGTCCACTAAGAATAAGAAAAACCTTCCTGATCCGAGGAAGTGATAATTCATGAAGATCATCTAGTATGCTCTGTAGAAAAGACAAAGAGTTTCCATATTTAAATATAGAAGCAAATTTAGGCAAACCTTAGTAAGACAAGACAAATCTCAATGAAAAACACACTTTCACTTAAATAATATTTTGAAGTAATGCATATTATCTAGTATGCTTTGCAGAAAAGATAATGAATTTATCTTAACCTTAAAACTTACCACTACCTTTAATACAGTAGGATGAAAATTTACCTTCAGAAATATATGTGACACAATACAAATCACATTCTGTTAAACAGTTACTTCTCATCTTGTTAAGTTTATCCCTCTAACACTACTCTACTATCATTCTTTTGGCCAGATAAACTTTTCTAAACAACAAACTTCCAATTTTTCACAAGTCTGAATATTTCTCATCAATCAAAGTGGCCTGAAGGAGCACAATTCTATACTAAAATATGCATTCAAAATTATTATTTCATGTAATGCTACCACTTTTTTCACATTTTGAGAGAGTTAATATAAAGCACTGATCTTGGTAATACTGCCACAAATAAAACCTCAAACGAGGACAATCCAGGGAGTTGCATATACCATCACTAGCACACGTCATTCAATCATGACAATGTAAGGCAGACTTTCATTCGAGGCGTAGCAGGGCCTCACACAAACTTAACTACCTCTGCTACCTCCAGGGGAAAATATTAACAGGAGTAACTGGAAAAATGGCAAGAAATGTTTGTTGAAAGTTCACAATATTGTTATTGGTCCTCTTGATTAACAAACTTGAATAGAATACAGGACAATTTACAAGTTGGGAGTGAATTATAAGAGAGAGTCCTAAATACTGGTCTGGATAAGCTGATGTCTAAAATCAAATTGATCACATTTTATACCTTGGGCTCTGAAGAACAAAAATTACAAGAGCCTGTGAAAACAGTGCCCACAACCTGATTGGTCTAAATAATAACGTCATATGTATAAATTATAATAACACTCTGTGAATGGCTAGATCAGACATGAGTTCACAAGGTACTTGGGCACACTTGGCGTGCACAACTTTCTAATTGTTCTATCTCAGTAACAATCAGATAACTCTGATGCATGACTAAAGCTGGCATGGAGCCAAGTCAGTCCAAACAGTAAAAAGAGTCAGACAATCCTGACCCTGAGCTTGATCTTCAGCTCAAATAGAATACAATACAACATACTTCCTAAGTGCAGTAACAGATCACATATAGAAAAATTTAAGTATGAAACTGTCAACAATGACTAAAAATATGTCTCATCTCACAATAACAGTAACAAACATTGACTCACATCACCAATGAACCTAACACATGGAAAAATTTCAGTATTTGAAACAAAAAATGCAAATTTGACCTTCTGTCATGTGACCTTTGACCTCTGACTCTGATCTTTACTTCCGGGGGGCGGGGGGGCCTGCCAGACACAATTTCCCACACTGGGATAGGTTTGAAGAGAATCAGTCCAGCCCACGAGCAGGAGTTTGTAAAACAAATTTTCGCTTTAAAGTATCCATTTTCCCTGCCATCATGTGACCATTGACCTCTGTTGCTGTGACAACCCCATTTTTGTAGTACTAGACGTTTTCATTATACTAGTCAAGTTTCATGTCAGTGGAATATGTTTCCTTGTGGGAATACAGTAAAAAACATGATTTTCATAAAATTTGACCTTTGGCATTTACTTCTGGTTCCACCTAGTTTGAAGAAAGTCTGCTTCACCATTTAGGAGACTTCAACAAAACAAAATTGGACACACTCATACACACACATGGACCCCTGGACCCCCCCCCCCCCACACACACACACACACACAAACATGTTACCATGGTATCAGTTGCTATTTCAACTGGCATTGCTGTAAATAGCTCAGCTGGCAAAGAGACTACATTTATCTCATCTTCTTCACCAAGCGATGAGATAACAAAGCCTTTCCCCCAATGCAGAGAGCCTCAAATTTGTCAAGATGACTTGTAGTAAGCCTTAGTCCATGTGTAACAACTTTTGGTGTCTTTCCTTAAGGAGTAATCATAGATGTTGTACTTCTCCTTGTTTATAACTTATGAGCGTAAACTAAGCACAAGCAGATTTTTCAATGAACAACAATATTTGTCAGTTTCCTACAAGGACAAAAATTTTGTTGTTAAGAGAATGGATTAAAAAGGTTTCTGACAACATTGTGACAATCAACTCAAACTCTCAATCTAACTGCATTGCACTGTTTGGTTGGGAAATTTACATCCAGAACATGTGAATGGGCAAATTTGGAAACTGATACCTTGAGAAACATCGTGAATGGAGCAACTTCCCTCGGATAGCTGTTCACAAGTTCCAACAGGAAGTCAAGACTTGCATCTGTTTCTGTCTTGCTACTATTCTTAACATGCTCAACCAGAGCTCCAATTATTTCCTAGAAAGGGTAAAGGAGGGCAAAGACAAATTTAAAGAAAGACTTAAATACTAGCCATTTACTTCACACTTTGTATAAGCTTGCAGTCTTTTGTTTTCAAAAATAGTAAAAAAAGGAAAAGAAACATCCAATAAATAACCAAGATCTAACCTTTCTACTCAATTTATGAGGTAAATGATACCCATGTTATGATTTCTTTTACATAATTTATTAATTCTCAAGTCATACTCAAGTCTTTCACATTTTATTGGTTGGAAAAAGTGTGTCAACCTGATAAGAATTAATCTTATCGTTTCTACCATCCCTATTACGAAAGCAAAGATTATCGCGATAATAATAATTTTCTATATATTTCCCCACCTGTCAGATTGATGCAATAAAAACAAACCTGTTTATGATGAATATCAAAAGCTAAGAATGATTCTCTATAGACTGATGTTGCATACGACATGAAACTTGCTTCAGGAAATCTTATCAACTTATCAGCAATCACCAACAAGGATTGAAAGTAACATCGCATCACCTGAAAAAGACAAAATGATGCATACACATTTGTCTCTCACAACATGTTATTAATATAGTTTGGTAACACAAAATGGACAAAAGACAACTAAACATCACCACATCCAGACAATGCCAGTGATTTAAAATTAATTAGGTAACCTTGTAAGGTGAAGAAGAGCTATAGAGGTAACCAGTAATGGATGATACACTGCACATAGCCAACAACTTCTCAGGTTTGTAGGAGATCTAACACTGATTCAGCAAGAATGTTGATAAATGTAACTACAGAGCTCTGCAAAAAACTGGGGGAGAGAGGGATCTCCAAAATTTTGGAGGTATATTTCACAAAATTTCTTCTACAAGTTCACAAGTTATAGGCCTTTTCTGAGTTAGACAGACATGTAACTCTGGAAGTTTCTTCTAGTGTTGTTTCACAGAGTTTACACAGCTAGCTTACATGTCACATACAGAGTACATGATGATGAGTTGCTCAGATAGTCCAGTAAAGACAGTTTGTGTGATACCTAAAGCCTTCACCCTCAGACACAGCACACCAGCATTTATTTTGATACAGACAACAATTTGACCTTCCAGAATATTTAAATAGTTTGAGCAGTATGTAAATGTGTGCTACTACTTTCACTCCAAACCTGGAAGCACAAAGGGCCTTCCACATTGTTGCTAGGTTGCATGCAGGGTTTGACATGAGCCTTTGAAAAGGGGCACAGCAAAACAAAACTGAATCTGAGGGAGGGGCACTGACAGAAAATTTTACAAGTGCCTACATATCTTTATGAGGGCCATCAAGGCCTACATATCTCTCTGAGGGCCATATACACATCTTTCTGAGGGATATCAAGGCAAATATCAAAAGCACAGCAACTTTTTGTCATGGCCAGAGACCATCGGTTATGTCACGCTCTGCCATGGGGTAAACCTCCACCAGTAATCTTTCAACTTAGACAAATACCCATGAGACACTGACAATACCTTGGGATGATTTTGATAGGCATATTCCAGCAATTCTTCAGTTAAGCACCCTACTCTGAGCTTCTTCCTCAAAAGCCCTTCAACTGATTTCCGGTGTGCAGCTACACCATGAACCATTAACAGCACAAAGATGTCTATTACACGATGATCTTCAGGCAGGTCTACAATATTAATTGACTGTAAATACAAGGAAGAAAAGATAAACATAAATCAGCATAAAAACATACAATATCAAAAGGTGAGCATTTAATCAATGGATAAGGAATGTCATTCACTTCAAAATAACTTCACGCTGCTGTAAAACATGGATTCTAACCACTTAGAGGTTCAACTAATGTACTGATTCAAGTAACAATATAACTAAACAGCTGCTACATTTATACTTAATATAATAATGTAAAAAATCACTGATACCAATATCTGTTTTTACTGGCAATATCTTGAAAGAACCCTAACCAAAGATGCTGCACATGTTATTCCAGTTCAACCACAACCTTTCCTCAAGACATAGTGCAACTTATCTTCAAACCCAAGCAGAGGCACCTGATATGAATCATTTTGCCCCAGCCCACTAACAACCCTTGGATCAAAAGTTCAAGTTCCGGACCACTTGGTTACTAAGCTATCATTAATGTTAATCAACTGTACAATCATCTCTAACATGTTTAACAGTGTGATTACCTTTATCCATGCTGTAGCAATTGATTTGTCTGAATTTATACTTGATTTGATGGTTTCAAGGACTAAAATCTCACTGTCTGCTGCAGATTGTCTGGAAATAAAATTGAGAATAAAAGAAACTTGTTTAATATTGAAATGTTTCAGAGTCAAACATCTCAGATGTTGCTTAAAAGTCACATATCTTAATGGGGGAAATTATAGGCAAACATGTTGCAAAATGAAACCCATTGATCCAACTCTAATATTCAGAGCTAATTACTTTACTGAAATATAAAGCAGTGTGAATCAATACTACATAGTCAAGGCACCTAACTTGCCGTAGCCCCAAAATTGATGCACCTTCACAACTTGCTTGCTACCAAAAATAGTACTGCAATTCATGGTAACATCAATAGATTAAATGGAGTCACAGTTACATAATTATTCCACAATATGGAATCCACTTCACGTAATTAGCAGCTAACTTGATCCTATTTCAATTAAGGTCTTCAGAGCTCTTTCAGATCAAAACAAGGACAATTCATGCTTCAAAATATAACACCCTTAACAAAAACAAAATTACCTGTTTGATGGTCGAGACTATTAATGACCACTTTATCTATTGTACTTAATTCTTTGCTGCATGCATGAATTTACAAACAGCAGGTTCAAAATTTGCAACTTGCTTACTTCACTTTCTTGAGGTAACAATACATAACAGGCATTATGCAGGTGACATCACAGGGTCATAAAAATGGAAATATGCATGCTCAGAGGACATGCATGTACACAATTTTATACAAACAGTAGTTGCATCATGTCCTTTAAGATGGCTGATTATCACATAGGTAATGATGTTAATGCATATGGTTCATAGGGTTATGTATCACACATGGCTTCACTACTCTTGATTTTTTTATGGTTTTTTGCAACTTCTAAGGAGGAAAAGTAGCCTAGATCTGTTTATTCTCACATTTAACAGTTCTTGTGTAAATATGGCTGTTACTGAGACTTCCATCATGCAACATTCAATTTGGTTTAGCTTGGAAGAATGTGCAAACTTGAAAATCTGTCCTTCTCCCACAGATTTGTGTTCAGTCAAAAACCGACCTTTCTTTGCCTTCACTTAGATACACCAGTTTACTAGCAAAAACCCCCCATTAAAACAAATCATATAAAGTCCATAGACCCTTTTCCAAATAGTGATTACAAAGGATTGTGGGATAGTCTTGGTATGCATCATTTTGGCCACAGTAAAATGCCACTGACAAAAATGATGGTTACAAAAACTCTATCCCATAATCCGATGTAACTGCCATTTGGAAAAGGGTCTATGGACACATGCTGTAGACCTAAACATGGGTGTGTCAAATAAAGGCCCTTAAACAACTTACTCATACAGAAACTGATCTGTTGAAGTTTAGCAAATTTTATGTAGTATCTCACATGGTACAATGAATTCTATGGCACCACATTGTCACCACACATACACATACATACACTACACATACAAAAGAAGGATTCAGAAGGGTATGTGAAGTCTTTTAGACCCCCCCAAAAATATTTGCAATCATGTTCCTAGGTACATAAATTTTGGGCCCACCATGCTACTTTTAACTGCGATGAAAAAATGCACAATAAGTAGTAATGCCATAAATATATTATTCAAATAACCTTAGTTTTTCTTTTCTTTTCTAATTTGAAGGCCAACATGATCTTGGTAAGAAATCCTGTTTCTGGATGAAATTCTGAGATTTGACATTATAGTCAATTAAATCTTGCTCAAAAAGACACCTATCACATTTTGGAGCAGTTACACTCACTCCCTTCACAACTATATCATTGACTGATAATTTAGCATTGATGTACAAAAAAAAAAAAAAGACTGAATAGCACCATCTTAATACTTGAAAAATCCCCACCAATTCTTGGGGAAGAGGAGAGGGGAAAGGTTCCCTTCTTGTTTCATTGTGAAGCTTCAACATTGATGTGAGGGTGACTTTGGAGGTATTTCTTACAAGTTATCTACCTCTGTTTCTCCTGATCAGCAGTGCTCGTAGAGGTGGTAGATGAAGTAAAATCAAGACTCTGTCTCAACTGTCCTATGACCTGGAAAGAAACAAATATGAAACATTTTTTACAGTTGTGTGAGCATATAATGGGACTTGCAAGATTGGATGGTTCATCAAGATCATACATGCTACAATAAAATACTGCATTTAGGTTTCCCTGGCAAAATTACAATGGTCTGTTCTCAATAGCAGTAAGGAGCAGCAAACGATTGTCTGATTAACAATCTGACAATTACACGATTGAGTCTGGTACTTCCTAGCTCTGAAGCAAAAAATGTTAATTACAACAGCCTGAGCACAAATGACTGGATATCAAGGTAAACTTAGAAGGTATATAGGGTTATGAAAAATAATCTTACCTCTAGGGCATTTGAGTTGTTTACAGTACTCAGGATAAATTTAACAATTATTGGCAAATCCTCAAGTCTGGCTGAGTCAAGAGTCTGTAGGGCTGACTGACAAACCTAAAACATACAGAACTGGTTTTGTTAGAGTTTCAGTAGAATGTGGTCTGCAAACAGATTGCTTGCTAGGTAAAGGGTAGTATGTACATGATTCATTCACAGAGCTATGACAACTTTTTTGTCAATCTTACAAATGAAGCTTAAATTACTGACAGGTCTATAATTTTGTACCACACTGTCAAAGATGGATTTCTTATTAAGCAGCAGTGTCACGATAGCAGTTTTCCAATTCTTAAAGACCGTTCCTAAAACAGAACTGTCAACATGAAGAGTAAAATACATTGGACACATAAAAACAGAACAGATGATGCTTGCCTCTTTCAATAAATCTGGAATGACATTCAGGTTACTGAGTGCATTCAGTATTGAGACTGTCAGGTCTGAGTTCTGTTCCAGCAATTCTCTGGAAGGAATTAGAAAATAAGAAATGTTAAACCTTCTTAATCCAGTTATGATTGATGGTAGACTGCATGGTTACAGGAACTAGAAAATGAATTCTAAGGGGACTGCAGTTTTCCAAGCAGTCAGAGGAGGGGCTCTCTAATTTTGAGGAATGGCTTTTACATTTTCTTTTATCATTTAATACCATGGGATGATCAAAGCTACTTTAATATGGATGATATAATCTTGATAAGAATATTTTGAGCTATGGTTCTAGGAGAATTCAGCATGATTTAAGCAATGTTTAAAGAGTGAGTTTGAGCGTCTCATCATCCTTATGACATTTTCATCTACTTTTAAAATTAATAAGCACTCCCTTGATTGATAACATTTCGTGAGATACATAACAAATTCACCAGTAAAGCTCTCAATTGAGGTAATCAACACTACTCCTTGAAGAGAGCTGCTCTCATATTTATGACACAGAAGTGATACAACAATACACAGTCAGTGTATAAACAAATACTAAAAACCGAAAACCATTATTTACTTGAGTTTCTTGGCAACATTATTATGTTCATCATCTGTAATGACCTCAGGTACACAAAGAATTATCTCATGTTGTACGGTTGGAGAACAAACTTCAATCATCTCTGTCATCTTACTTGTCATTTCCTGCAAGTGTGAAACAGTTCAATGTAAATGACCATAAGATAAATAAGCTTTACTAATTATCAAGGATGAAATTCAAATGGAAGAGGTAGTTTAAAATGAAAAAAAATGAAATAATTTCATCAAAACCAATACAAAGCACTTATAATGTTCATAATAAAATAAATAAATTCAGACCTTCAAGGCCAGTGACTTTTTGACATACAGCCACAATGGATAGGTTTGAAAAGCAGAAGAACTTGTGATACACAAATGAAACAATTTCATGTGCACTGAGAACTAAAATCCACCTTTAATGAAGCTGCAATATTGAAATAGCAATAAAATAGTACAGTACAGATGGGATATTTAGTTCTAGTGCGACATCACACATTTTCATTTTCATCAATAAAATGAACACATTTTTCCAAAATACCATGGTATTACGATGGTAATGCACTGGAATTCCATGGTTCCTTTTCCTAAGAGAAAGGAACATGAAGAGGTAAACTTGTAATATATCAGCTGATTTCCAATTTGATGCTTCATTTCTGATTTGGATTTATTTCAATTTGGAAAAGAAAAGCTTGTGGACTGCTCTTGAATGAGAATCTACAATACTGTGAACAAGAGAGTATGGAACTCTGGCCTCCCAATTGCTAAATCTCATTCTTACAAATCAATTCACTGTCATTTAGCATGTTCATACTTCATCGTAATGGAAACTCATAACTGTTCATGAATTCAGTTAAACTGAAAATTGAAACAACAGAAAAGCAATAAAGCTCCCAAACTTACTTTGGCTTTGACAACATCAAGCCAATAGAACTGGCTAAGGATGAGTTTTGGCAAGTTAGCAGATTCAGTGCGATCAAAAACAGTGCTAAAAGGAGAAAATTATTAAAAATCTTAAGTTTTGACTTTTAATGGCTTTGAATACCCTAAATATTTACTGTTATCCTTTTTTACTTAACAGCAGTTGATGAACAAGTACAAAGACAGGGTTCTTATCTGCAATGTTTTGACAAGCTTTCTGTTTTGACCTGGTATGAAAACTACACAAATATTACTTTGCCTCATTGAATTTACTTCATAAGCTTTCTGAGCCACATCTTTTCTTATACATAAGTCAGCTAGGTTGGTTAGTTTGTTTTTTTTTTTAGTAAGGCTAGGGTTGTTCATTTGTTTTTTGCTTTTTTTGTTTTGTTTTTTTGTTTTTTATTTTCTGGTTTGTGTGTGTGTGAAGTTTAAAAGATTGCAGACATCATAGCACGACCAAAATGAACATAAGAATAGTCAAAATTTGTATAAACTTCTTCAAGACTGTAGAAATGAAAACCAACTGGTCAGTTTTAGCAAATCTACTGTAGCACATCATTTTCAGCATACAGTACATCAAGGCTCAATCAATACCATACACAAAGTCATGCTTATTAATTAAGTTGACAGTCTGTGATGAATGTATGATTCTCTACAAGAGATACATAGTAATAGTACTCACTCATCTTCACCCATGAACACTGGTAATTTCTCTAGAAGAATGGTGATCAGTGTTGGCTGAACAAAGAAAATACATACATAATAACTTAAAAGACACATATTCCTTTACTGCAAACAGTCTGGACACTGTTAAACCATTAAGTGGGGTGATAAGCACTTAAGATTTGCCCTCATTGTGGTTGTACGACTAACCAATCCTTACACTTGAAAGCACAGTTTTTGCTTTATATGCAGCACTGTTTGACTCTTTACAGCATCAGAGTCAATGTAGACTAGCAGCCCCTCTAACCCAAACAGGGTAGCCTTATAGAAGTGCTATGCAAGAAGTAGATGACAAAAGCTCCAACATGGTATAACTAGTATTATATAACACCTTATTAATTTCTCTACATCTGATTGGAAGATTGGTGGTCACATGCCATGCGTGATTCGGCACTATCATCAAGATTGCGGTGCTCAACCGCTGGTTATTATATACTAACCCACAGTCGTTGGTTAGTATATACTAACCCTGAGAATCCAACGCACTTGACATCACAAATATCCTCTATATCAGGTAGGCCAACATAAATGCACAGTTAGAAAACGACAAACCGTGGAGGTACTACACGGACAAACATGAATCCATAGTGACCGCCAAAACACAAATTTAACCAACGACTACAGGTAGCAAAATTATAAGGTGTTATATAAAGCAAATAATGAATAATGAATGTTTTTTATTTCGTGCGATAGTATGAATAATTTCATTCGTTGAAAGCTTTAACGTTCTATTCAACTCGGCTTCGTCTCGCTGAATAGAACGTTAAATCTTTCAACTCATGAAATTATTCATACTATCGCACTCATAAACATTCATTATTTGTATAATATTACTGAAAGACATGGATACAACAATGTGATGACACATAAATGAAATAGTAAAACTGTTGTTAACAGTTTGCCAACTGAGTATGATTAAAAGCCTGATCACAGGTGAAAGAAGATAGCATTCATGTGAATGCATTCAAGAAGGTCAGGAGTGCATTCAACCCACTTTCAAGTTACATTACGAAGACCAAAATGCCTCTGAACTGTTGTTCAGCACCCGAAGAACATCCTACTGTATAGAAAATGGATGAATTTACCTGAACTTCCTCAATTTTCAAGAGAAGTCTTATAAGACTGTCCTGCTGACCACTTCGTGCACTGTGGAAAGGAAACCAGAGTACCATACAATGTGAAAAATAAGATAAAAGTGAGAGTCCTGCAGAGCTTGACATAAGTGATGGTTATGTCAAGGTCAAGAAATATGTAAATTATACCACTGTGCAAACATGATATCAAAGTTAAAATGATTTAAGCCTGAAATTTTTAAGTAACAAACTGCAGTATCAATTCAGTTATTACATGCAAAGCACAACTCATACAAAGGGTGAAATATCTATAAAGGTATGGATCTAATCGAATCTGGGTACCTTGCTGATATTACCAACACGTTAATGTTTACCAGAATGTATTACCATCACACAACAAGCGTTTCTAGGCAGAGACTGAAAAGGTGCAACAACGATACCTTTCACAATCAGGAGATGCAGATGAGGATAGTAAGCTGAACTTAAGTCTGTAAGGAAAACAAAAGAAACCAGAAAGCCCAAAGGCTTAGTAATTCCTTGCCAAAAGGATATGAAAGGTATCAAGCTATGCATCTTGAGCTATACTATGCTTCTTTGACCTCCATCAAAAAGAATAGGGTTCATTTTCTGACTACGACACATCCATGAGCAAAGTATAAAAGGAATACACCCTTCCTACATTGGGATACTGTGTTTAAAAAGGATTCCGTTTTTTAACCTCTGGTGACCTCACATGACCGCCTACATCCTCCAAAAACTATAGCATTCTTCTTCTAAATATGATAAATTTATATACCAAGTATGAAAAGTACCCACCAATCCTAACTTGAGATATCATTTTTACAAGGGTTTCACTATTTTCCTCTGGTAACCTCACATGGTCTTGACCTCTGCCAAAAACAATAGGTCATCTTTTGACTATAAAGCATCCACATGCCATGTATAAAGAGTATATCCAAGCTTCCTACTTTGAGACATCCTGTTAACAGGGTTTTGGATTTTTTACCTCTGGTGACTTGACATGAACTCTGATTTCCACCAAAAACTGAGGGTCTTCCTCTCAATATGATAAATCCATATATTAAGTATGAAAAGTATCCATCTTTCCTGTCTTGAGATTTCATGTTTACTAGCAAGCTCCAAGGTTTTTGAAGTTTCACCTTCAGTGACCTCAGATAACCTTTCACCTCTACCAAAAGCAACAGGGTTCATTTCCTTACTATAATGCATCCACATGCCAAGTATGAAAAGTACCCATGCTTCCTACCTTGAGATATCCTGTTTACAAGGTTTTTGATCTCTGGTGCCCTGACATGACCTCTGACCTCCACCGAAAACAACTGGTTTCTTTCTCTTCAAATGATAAATCCATATACCAAGTATGACAAGTACCCATCATCCTATCTTGAGATATCATGTTAACAAGGAATTCCTAACGTTTTTGAATTTTTTCCTTCCATGACCTCAGGTAACCTTTAACCTCTACAAAAAACAATATACTATATGACGATAAAGCATTCAAATGCCAAGTATGGAAAGTATCCATGCTTCCTAACTTGAAATATTGTTTACAAGGTTTTTGCTTTTTGAGTTCTGGTGACCTGACATTACCTCTGACCTCCACCAAAAACAACAGCATGTTTCCCATCAATATAATAAATCTACTACATATGAAAAGTATCCATCTTTCCTATCCTGAGATATTGTGTTTACAAGTCAAGTGTTGCAAACACACACATACATACATACATACATACATACATACATACATACATACATACATACATACATACATACATACATACATACATACATACATACATACACACACATACTGTACACATGCCATCGTGACTGCATCAATTCCTTTTGCTTTTGGCAAGGAATCAAAAAAAGAATCATTAAATCATTAGTGCAAGTAAGGCTAACAAAAAATGGTCAAATTGTGACTGTCATTTTGAAGTTATGCTTAGTGTGTATCCAATGCAATTTTGATACAGTTAAATGCTTTATTCTAAAGCTTACAATTTTGTAAATGCCCCAGAGCCTCCAGTGGTTTTGCCCCTTGGACCTGCACTGGAACTTTGTCCCTGGACACCACCAGGGGCCCCACAGTGGGGCCCTTGGACCCCTTCGCCTATAGGGGAACACTTCACGTCACCATGATGCCTCAATTGATGCTTAGTCCTTAATTTTGATGTGCACTCCCGGCAGAACATTGTATCCCCCCAGTGTCCCCCCACTTGGAAAAGTCTTTCGATGCCACTGGGTAGCACATAGGTCATCCATCAATTTTACATGGACTTTCCTTGAAAACTGTTTTCATCTATGTTCACAAACTGTATTATAAGGTACCATTTTATGTAATATTTCGTATTATCTCATTGTCAGGCCACACTCTGTTTATATGGAAATACACTTTAACTTTACTCAACATTTCCCTTTTTTTCAGCATTAAACAGATATTTTCATAAGTGGAAGAGACATCTGAAAGACTGAGATACTTTGAACATAGCTGAATGCTGCATCTTCCAAGCTCCATACAGAGCTAACATTAGGATACACACTGACTACATTGTCATGCTTTACTGCTAAACATTCTCACCTTGATTCATCTTCTGTGTAGCTTTGAAGTCCTTCCAAGAAGTCTCTGACAGCCTGAAATGCAAAATTGTTGAATAAATTAATCAAAACTGCCATTTGAAAGGTTTTCCAAAATCCATCCTTCAGCAATGTAGAAACATATAGTTTGTCCCTTGTCCCTACATCAGTAATGTATTTTGTGAAGGCAGGAAAGTGTAAACAAACAAAGCAGGAACAGCTGCTTCCATAATCTGTCAATCTTGTTTCTTAGGCTGTAACCAGTGAGTAAACTGATATTACCTGCCTGGTATTTCAAGTAGCAGTTACCATTTCTCCTTTCAAAAGAGATTTACAGTAACATCTGGGCATGTAATGGCCAACTGACTTGTATATATATATATAACAACAAGAATATGGATGAGTGATTCCATGAGGGTAAAGTGTTCTCAGCTCAATGAACTGTGGGCTAATGTTACCTCTGTACATCACAGAACCAGAGGCCCTATCAAGGGTCTCTGACAGCACATCCAGACACAAAGCTTTTGTACAAAGTTCCTGGACAATAACCAGACAACTACCTGGATGACTTGCCCCCAGATGACTTTCCACACAGACAATCCCTACTGACTTGCAGCCATACAACTACCAATCATGACAATTACCCATCAGACTTCTTACACGGGGAAATTTGGAATTATTCAGGGTGGTAAATGTCCGGGTTGAAACTTTCTGGGGGAGGAGGGGGTAGTCATCCCGGGGGAGTTGCCTTGGAAGGAAATCATGTGAGTATTGTCCCAGAACCATCCATGGCAATGCATACAGACACAAAACTATTGTACCAGTGTCTCTGACAACACATACAGGTCCAAAGAATAGGGTACTGAACCACTGTTTTGAAGGCAATTAGCAAGTGACTCTGTAGGTTCCCTTTCAGGAAACAAAAAAGGACCACACGCATCAGGTCTCACCTGGTGTCCTACCAGTCCTTGCACTGAACTTAAATCACATACTTAATATGCTTCAAACAGCCTAACCACACTTATTAGAAACCTGGGCTCCAAAATGTACTAAAATTGCAGACTAACCTAACCTACAAACAAACAATACTCAACAAACTCCTAAAGGAAGAGAGGAGGTATTCTGGTAAGTCAATGTTAAGGGATAGAAATATACCTAGACAAAAAAGAACATAAAACAGTAAGAATAGACAGAGACTCAATATATTAAACAACATCCAGTTGGCAATTCAACCAGAAAGCCAAAAGGCTTCGTGATTCCTTGCCGAAGGGGGGGTGCTTTGTTACACTGAGGTTCATCCATCAAATTTATACTTCTCTCCTTCATCATTTTTTATGATGTGGTCACAATTTCACCCCTGCTCACATCAGCTCATGCCACATGACCTTTGAACCAAAACTTGAATAACCAAAAAAATGAAAAAAAAAAACAAAAAAAAAGGTTTTTGGACTTCGACCTCTGGTGACCTTAAATGACCTTTGACCTCTGCCAAAAACAATAGGGTTCTCCCCCTTGACTTGACATGACAAATCTACATACCAACTATGAAAAGAGTCGGCCATTCCTACCTGGAGATACCATGTTTACAAGGTTTTGGACTTTGACATCTGGTGACCTCGAATGACCTTTGACCTCTGCCAAAAACAATAGGGTTCTTCCTCTTGACATGACAAATCGGCATATCAACTATGAAGTGTCGGCCATTTCTATGTCGTGATATCACGATTACAAGGTTTTTGGACTTCGACCTCTGGTGACCTCGAATGACCTTTGACCTCTGCCAAAAACAATAGGGTTCTTCCTCTCAACATGACAAATCTACATACTAAATATGAAAAGTATCGGTCATTCCTATCTTGAGATATCGCGATTACAAGGTTTTTGGACTTTGACCTCTGGTGACCTCGAATGACCTTTGACCTCTGCCAAAAACAATAGGGTTCTTCCTCTCAACATGACAAACCTACATACCAACTATGAAAAGTATAGGTCATTCCTATCTTGAGATATTGTGATTACAAGGAGTGTCACAAACACACATACACACACACACACACACACACACACACACACGACATCACCATCGCATAGATTCCTTGCCTGCCTACGGCAAGGAATCAAAAAGGGCCACAATAGGCAAGTACATATAAAGAGGTTGGAAGGGTGTCATCTACGCTGGATCCCAACACTGCCAAATGATATTCTGCAGTAGGTGGGGCTGTTCAATGGAAGTAATTCGTAAGGTAAGTAGGAACATAACAAAATGAAAACTGTTTGAAATCTTGTTCAAGTAAATTTGCTTGCATTCTAAGAGAAAAATTGTCCAGTAACGATAGCACTACGGTTTTCCCAAGCTTAGGAAGCCCATCTTGTAATAGGTACATAATGTTATATACATCAATGAAGCCGCAATCATTGTGACACTTCTGTGTTAAAACAAACATTTTGAAATATCCATACCTCAGAAACTGACAGTTGTTTTTTCAATGCCTTTTGCACATTTTTCTGAAACACAGCTTGATCAACATCTGGTGAGGAATATTTAAAACAAAAAAGCTCAAATTCAAACAGTTATTTATTCTCGAATACATATTTTGTGGTACAGACAACTGACACACTACTTTGTAAAGGGTCTGCCCGACAGGACTACATACTTGAAATGTTTATGAAGAAGTAGCACGTCAAAAAGTTTGGTATATAGACCCTGCTGGTACAACCCCCTTCAAAAGAACAGTTCATGCCATATTAAATCTAGGTATATTCAAACATTCAAGTATTTTTTTTTTTATCCTTTCAAATGAAAACTGATGGATGAATTCCTACAGGGTGATCACCCTACAGTATTCACTTTTCCCTGATTCTTCATACATTTGCTTGAGAAAATTTCTTAAAAAGAAAAAAAAAAATAACCATGAATATACTCAATGCTGGTAGAGTAATAACCCCTTTTCCTGACTTTTCTCAAAATACACACCTGTTTTACATCAAAATTCTGTGACAATTTGTTTCACACATTCCCAGGATTGTCATGTTTGACTCGGTCATTCCTGACACATTCTTAACTACATGATGAATACATGCATTGATTGTGTATTAACAGGAGCACATTCTTGTACATACTGTATTATGTAATTCTTATCATACTCTAAAGTGTGGGAAGCGTACCAGCTGAAAATCTGTTCCAAGGTATGAGCATCACAAGAGAGCATAATTTCCTCGTAAATTTTCAAAGTTCTGTGAGACATATTTTCACTTTGGGAACTTAAAATGCCAATCACAGCTTGTCACAAAATGGTGATATTTTAGACAAGCCATTTCCTTTGTTGGTTCTTTAGATCCCTTCAGGAGGTTTCCTTGACTTTGGACACTTTTTCGCAAACTTTTTTACATAACTCTTAAAACAGGAAGTGCATCACTTAATCTTCATCGAATTCAAATTATTAGAAATTATTTAGATCACGATACTTGTCGTACTATTGTACAAGCTCTTGTCATCTCACACTTAGATTATGGTAATGCAATATTAATGGGATTACCGGCATGTGATATAAACACATTACAACATGTTCAAAATCGTACCGCCAAATTAGTACTTTGTCAGAGTAAATTTGCCAATGCTAAGGTCTGTTTAAAATGTTTGCACTGGCTTCAAATTAATCAATGTATTAAACATAGGGTGCTATCCTTAGTATTCAAATCTCTCAAAGGTGACGGTCCACAGCATTTAAAGAATTTACTGCGTGAAGCACCTAAGTCAAAGTACAGATTACGATCCAGTGAACGGAAGTCAATATACCCTACTGTACCATTCACACGCAATTCCGCATTTGCTGACAGGTCTTTTACCATCTATGGTCCTAAGTTGTGGAATGCCCTGCCAGACAACATCAAATGTAGTTCAAGTATTGAAATATGTAAGGCTAAGTTACAACCCACCTGTTTAACAAAGTATTTAGTATGTAGTAGATTTATTTTCATTGTAAAGCACCTCAGAAAACCTTTGGTTGTGTAGTGCGCTATATCAAGTGTCATTAACATAACATAAACTCCCGGAGCTTCCCTTTATGGAAGAATTGGACATTTACCTTGAGTGGATGGAAACCTTGTTGCACTGTTAAGAAGTACCTAACAATTGCTGAGCAATAACGATACTTAATAAATATTGCAAGCAACAAATTTATTTT